>NNCF01136098.1:137984-209628 GCA_002313205.1 Laupala kohalensis | reverse complement strand
AGCTTCAGCTTCGAAAATGAACGTTCAGCAGCCGCAACTGTAACTGGCATAGTTTAAATAGCAGGACACCTGTACACACACCTGGAGAACTGTCCGATATCGATTAGTAAAAATTGAGCTTACGAAAAAAGTTCGTTGATTAATTATGTCTAGATTACGAAAAATTCTTTTTTTAATAATAAAAATTCTCTTGTTTGAATAATAATTTTTTCTTTACAAAGGTTAAAAACCATGAAGGTCCCCTATTACCCAGAAGTAGGGGCCCCTATAAGTCTGGGGGCCCCCGGGCAATGTCCGGGTGTACAGGGTGCTAGTTACGCCACCGGTCAGTTTTTGTATTTTTTTACCAATGGTAAATAAACAATGTAAATTATAAAACTAAAATAAAATACTTTTTAAAAATCGTTCTTCTACCGCAATGAAGTAAAGTTTTTCGCAGCATTCCGTGCATTCATAATTATATTTTTCGTATAAATGTCGAATGAATCTTTGCAATAAATGTGAGGTATTTTTCTTTTTCCTCCAACCTCTTTCACAGTCGCATTGTTCTCACAGACGGTCTGTCTCAGGCGGCTTCTTCCCCAATCCCCATCCGATTTCACGGATAGGCGAAACTCTTTCCTCCTTTGTGCTTCGAGACAAGATCAGCAGTTAGCCTCTGATCGTAGCAGACGCAATCGTCCATTTCCGTTGCTTTGTTCTTTTTGGTTCGCGTTGTGTTCTTCGTGATGCCATGACTTTCAAATACTATTTGTAGATATAAACATGAAATGTTAGTTTACCTCTGTAATATTTTACCTGATGCATAACATTTTAATGCATGTCATATGGGTAATTTGATTTAATTGTATGTCAAGTGTAGTTTCTAAAGCATAATACTACAGCGTGCATCAAACTTGATTATACATACTGATAATAAACATAAAATCATCAATTATACTACCTATTAAACTATAATTGAAATATAGAAACTTGTGAATAATTCATACTATCTATAGCTTAGCGAGGTGAGAGTACATACCCCTGTTCTTGATATTTTAACACCCCCGCCCCGGTTGTTCCAATACTTACGCCCTCCAACGATTTTGGGTCTGCTCCCTCTTGGGAGTCCCAATTCGACCCTATTCGCAATGGTCTTATAAGAACAAGAGTATTCACAATTAATATCAATACACATTATGAGATTGGTTACTAGCAATAACTAATATTTTTGTTTATTCTTATGTTTATTTATTAAAGCTTGTTTATGATCCTATTTGCAGAATTTCAAGTATGAATGAATTCTAATTTTATTTTGTGACGGTCTCTCAATTTCATTTATCCTCAGATACATGCATTCAATGTTCAATTAAGTTGGGGATTTAAAAGGGCTCTAATGACCTTGCCGTTGACGAGCCCTAAAACCCCACAAAAAAGTTAAGTTGGGGCAAACGAAGCCAATATTTTAATTTGCGGTTACATCTGAATCACTGGGACTTAAGACATGTCTAATACCTGAGAAATTTCAAGAAATATATTACACACATTTGTAACTACGCTTCTTTCATTCCCAGATTCCAAATTGTTTTCAACAATAATCGAAACAAAACTAGTTGTAACTGCGTTTTTGAAGAAAATTTACTTATTAATAAAGCATTATCATTATAAAATATTAATTTAAAAAATTGTTTTACTAACTTCAGGAACGCAAATGAAACAACCAACTTTTCTTCGCACAACAATTCAAAATATTAACGTAAAGAAACGCTAATATTATAAACAAATTCTAATTAAGTTTGCACTCTTTTCACTGCTTATACTTGATTTTTTTGTAAAAAAATTGATATATTGCACTCCAGGAAACTGTTTCCACACGTAAACATACAAATGTCAATCAAATAATAACAAACTAATATTATTGCACTCCGTAAACGTTAAATGACGAAGAATATATCGATTCAATTTTCACCCTGTTTTTAAATTTTTAGCCTACATCGTAGTTTCTCTGGGGCTGAGGAAGGCTGGAAGCAGAGACTGTTACGTCCAATATGTAACTATTGTGTTTTTTCCATTTTCCATTAACTTTAAAACTTTTTAATTGATAAAAGACAATAGTGTCGCTGTATTTTCAAGATTTCCGTAGTTATTTTTTTGTGAAATATTATTTTAACTTTTATAATTGTTAGTAAAGATAAGTAATGTTTTAGTTTTTAGTGTATTGTTTCTGGTACACCAAAAGTAATGCAATTTATGTATGAATGTTCTTTGTAGCCCTGATCAAGGCAAAATATATTCAAGGCACAAAGCGTTGGCGTCGTAAAATGTGTAATTATTGCTCAAAAACAATACATTTATGTTAATTTCATACATATTAAAATGCTGATACTATTTGTTTTGGTTACTTATTCTTTGACACGTTTTAATATCTAATTTTCACCCACACCAGTGTCATTATTGTTAAAATACGAAAAATAACATGACGTTTCCAAACATAATACACATTGCGAGATAATTGAATATTCTTAACAGAATATTGCTGTTTCTTATTAATAATAAAATAAAGAAGCCGACACGGCCCGCCTTCCGTCTCAAGTGTTATGATACGCTACACACTTCGCTATAATTCTGAGTAGACAAAACTAGCTCGTATTTGTGCGAAGACATATTTTGATTATTTCATGAGATATAGGAAAAATTCACCCAAATTTTAAATCGGAATTTCAGAACATCCGTTCTGAGTGAACCTCAACAATACAAATGCAAGATCCTATCTCTCACATTTTTTCTGCGTTGCCATAAGAGTAATTCAGTCGCAACACTCAGGTCGTTGCTTTTGAATATAAAAACATCATACTATACATTCCATTATTTTTAAGAATGAAATGAATGTTTCGAAGTGTTGTTTTTGAATACACATTCTATCAGGTAAATGAAGTAGCATAAATCTGAAGTCGCATTGCCCAGAAAATACGATTGTGAAAGTAGAATATTTGAAGGATAATACATTTTTACACACGCTTAAGTAGTGGCGAAGAAACAAAAGTAAATCGATGAAGAGTACTTCAACACAACGTAGACATATCCACCTAAAAAAATAATGACTTACAATTAACATAAAATTTGCAGACCGATTAAGATGAGAAATTGACGAAACCAGGAAGAAAATGCTTGTGACACGATCGTCGGACTTCCGGGCTCGGTGTCATTAGAAGCAATGAAGAGGATTTTTTTTCAAGGGGGAGGGCATTTAAAGGCCGCGTCCACACTGTACAAACCCGGCGACAAACTAGGATTATTGGACCCTAATGATCGGTTTCTGAGGGGCAGATTCCTTTGTTAAAGATGACACCGGTAGCAGGTAGCGGTTTGAGAGAATTGTCGACGTGCTGAAGATTCGCAACAAACTCGAGCAATCTCCGGCCATAAAGCTATTAGTGTTAAGTTGTAACTGAAACCTTTCGGGCTACCCACGCTACCTGCATTATTGTTTCCTGTATTACTCAATCCACTATTTTATACCAACTTTTATATTTTTGTTTTATTAAAATAACATTATCACATTTGAAATCTACGAAAAAATATCAATGAAATGAGTCCAAATACGACACGCATGCGACAATTCTACGGTATCAATGAAATGAAATAATTCATCTCAACGAAATGTAGTTTCGATTTTTACAAGATATAATTGTAAATGAAACGAATTGCGTGACACAACATACTAACGAAATGTTTTTAGAAGCAAATAAATCAAACCTAGTGTGATTTCTCAATATTCGCAATTATCTTTTCAAATACATGTAAACAATATATATTAGGTGTTTGATAAGTTGATAGACTCCTTTAATATAATGCAGAATGCACAAACGCGATGCTTCGTCTCTAGATTAAATGAATATAAACAAATCCATCTATATTGAATAATACTCATTAACCAATTGGAAGGGAGTTTTGTGTGTGAACTTATGTGCAATAAAATTATTTTAAAAAAAATTTTTCTCCCGAATACATTCACCTGCGATGTTCAACGTCACTTAGCACTTCGCCGAAGAGATAAAATTTCCATCTGACCTATTTTCAGAAGTCAACAAGTACTGTTCCTGGCAATTTTAAAAGAATAAGAAGAAAGAGGTGGGATTTCCACAGGAAAAGCGGTGAAAGGGTAAGTTGTGATGAAATATCACTAGCATCTAAAATCTATGTGACGACTAAAATCAAACTAGGAAAGTCATTTCTATGCTTTAAAAATCTGCAAAGGTAGTGTCCAGATGAGGAAAGTTCTTGCACATTAAGTAATTCTTGTAAAATAACTTAACAGACTGAATAATTTCAACTTGATTTTAAAATCCAATCAATACATTGTGTGGGAACTTGTCTGTAATGAAATTATTGAAAACAAAACTTAAATATATTGATTTATAAATATCGCATATTAGTCGTGTTTATACTCATTTTACTTGTTATTATTAGTAGAGTTCAAATATTACCGAAAAAATTTGGTAAAGTAATTAATATAAGACTTCGATTTTTTGTACACCGCTCCTTAATAGTGCTGCATCCCTAGCTGGTCCCATAGTCTTTCCTCAAGGTTCCGGAGAAAGGGGGTTAGTTTGCGACAGAAGAGTTCGTACAGTTTGGACACGAAGCGGCGCCTCCTTGAAGTCTGCAAGAGTAGCAGTTTGAGCTCACAGGTTGTACAGTGTGGACGCGGCCAAACCTATGGTCTATAGTGTTCCTAAACTTTCTGACCATTTTTATCGTTCGCGCAGTTCATCTACACCCAAAGGGTATATTATGAACGCCGTACGAAGGTAGAAACTCCGGCACGAGAGGTAACAGCCAGTTTCCCCATTCTGTTCTTCATTCACTTCATCAAAATGTTATTAAAAACTGGTTCAGCTAACTACACACTTGAGTAAGCGAAATCACGCGTTTTGGACTTGCATGAAGAGCAACAATTTTTCTCTTCAAGTTATTCGCAACAAAATATTCCGTTAAGAGTTAATCTCTAGCGCGATTATTAAAAAACAGATAAATTATTAAGAAACAACTTCACTGTGAAGATACAGAACCACTGGTTTTTGGGCTTAAATGAAGATAACTATTTTTTTCTCTTCAAATCTATTTAGCAAACAAATTACGTTGTTGGTTCTTGTATGTTGTAATAGTGGTTCTGCTAACTTCACAGACTTAAGAGCGCACCAAAGTCGCTTCTACATGACGCTCCCAAGGTCGGACCAAAGGCACTGTGGAGTGACATCACTGCGCGGATGACCGCAGTTTCAGATAATGAGTTCTAACTTCAATTTCAACTGACATTGTACAGGGTTTGTTCATTAACCCTCTTTGCTGCAATGTGCTCTGGGCAACACCTCACGCACCCCATGGTCCGCTAGCAAATTCTTCCGCTTGCAGTTTACGCATGTCCGCCCTTCCGTTGTGCTTGGGTATTCTCTAAATTGATGTCCTCGGGAGCCACAATAGCCAAAAAAATCTTCTCTTTACATGTCCGTGCCACGTGTCCATATATTAGCATCAAAGAGGTTCAATTTCTTCTTGCATTCTGTCACTTTTCAGTTCTCCATATATTCGCCCCAGAGGTTGAAGCCTCCGATATACTTTCCCAGGAATTTCGAGAATCCAGTTTTCGAAGAGACTAGTTTTATATTTCTCTCTGCACAGTATCCGCGCATTACCAAAAAGGCATCCCGCTCTTCTCGTTCATCGAAGTTCCTTTCCGTTAATAATTTTAGGAATTCTTCTTCCTTCTCCTCTATTTCATAAATTTAAATGTGCGGTTGCCGTCGGGCACAATCCTGAAGTACTATGTCATGATCATATAATACTCCCATAATCCATTGTTTCTCTTACATGTATCAGTAACATCTCCCCTTTTTGTGTTCGTCGGGTTGAATCAATCTTCACATCAACTTTTTTCTCTGCCGCATTCCCGCAGCTCTTCTTCTTCTTCTACTTGACCATTTTCCTTGCCCCCCAGCAGTATTGCTTCACGGCGATTTCTTCGAGAACCTTGCCCCTCCACTATTTGCGCATATTACTGCTTCCTTACACCGTCACCTACGCTCTTCCGCTTTTATATTAATTATTTATTAGTCTGCCAGTGAGTAATGCTCGGTGGCAGACAGAAAAGAATACATACATAATACAATAATACGAGGTTCAAAAACAAATCAATATCTATAAAAAAAATATCGATAAAATACACACACAACCGGAATAAAATACTTAGAAAATTACTGCACATGGTTACAATGAGAAAGAATTAAATTTAACAAATTAATTATCTACATGAGGCTCATATGTGTGTGTATTCACACACATACACAAACACATTTTCGTTTACAAACAGTTAAAGAAACACACTCATACCTACAAACACGCTCAATATACACATGTCATTACTAGTCCTATACCCTTCACGTAAATGTAATTGCTATAACATTAAGAAAAGAAATTATTAACTATAAAAAAAATAAACCAAAACAGGTTGCTGAGAACTATCATCTAAACTTCACTACACTTCACTATTACTATTCACTCTGAGCATTTTCTATACCCTTAGACTCCAATCACCTCACTACACTTCACTGTACTTCACATATGATACTATTTCGACGAAGCAAGAAGACGGTTGCGGAAACATTTTACTCTTTTTGGTAAGTTCGAAAGTGTTGCTGCAAGTAAGTTATTCCAGTATACAATGGTTCTGTTCACAAAGGAGTATTTACCAACATCCGTTTTCTGTTTCCTATATTTTATTTTACGCTTGTGGTAATGTATTTTACTAATGTAATTCGGTTTGTGTAGCCTAGCGTTCACTGATTTCCACGCAGGCTCTCCCATATACGCTCTAGAGACAGCACAAAACGCTTCGATTGGAAAGTGTATCCCACTCTAAATTAATATTACGTGTTGTCCCTACCAAATTTTGCAGTCTTTCTTTGTATCCGATCTAATTCATTGATCTGACCCTCCCTATACGGATCCCAGCACGCAACTCCGTAAACCAGTATAGGTCGAACTAATGAAGTTAGTTAGAAAAGGGAACTCGAAATCTAAACTAAGTACACGTCTTGCGAAGTTCAGCGCTCTCCAAGCTTTCTGCGTTGTGTATTTAAAATGTTCTGTCCAATTTAAGACACGAGAAATTATAACACCTAAGTATTTACAGTATGAAACTTCAGGAATAATCTGATGATTTAATGAATAGTTCAGAGCACGTTTTATTTTTGATTTTGAAAAACAAAGATTTACTTTTTAGAGGGTTTATTTTCATTTTATTCGTCTCAGTCCATTACCACAATTCGTTTAGATACCTCTGTAACATATTTCGGTATGTCTTCTTTAATATTCCGATATATAATACAGTCATCTGCAAATAAATGCACTATCGAATTAATGTGCTCTAATATATCGTTAATATATGCAAGGAAATGAAGTGGAGAAAAAACGCTTCCCTGTGGTACTCACGATATCATCGCGATTTCTTTAGAGGAGCACCCATCTATTCTAACTTAATGTGAGCGATCCCGGAGAAATTCACAAATTCATTTGACAACACGCGATTCAATTTTGACTTCGCGATTTTTACAAGAAGACTTACAAGAAGATGTGGCACTAAATCAAACAATTTGATAAATCAATAACTATTGCATCAGTTCTCACCCCTCGTCCAGTGACCTAGCTAAGTCCTGGAAAACGGAAATAAATTGGCTCTCACATGATTACCCGGAACTAAAACTGTGTTGGGTAGGATGTAGAAAAAAAAATTCCCCAAGTATTCTTCAAATAATCTGCAATAATATGTTCCATCTGTTTACATACAACGGAGGTTAAGCTAACTGATTGATAGTTACTAACTAATGAGCGATCACGTCCTTTCTAGTACCACGATAACCTTTTTCCAGTCCCGTGGTAATGAAGAATTATTTAATGTAATATCAAAAATCCTGACTCGGTACGGAATCATGGCCTCCCCACCGAGTTGAAGTATATCCCCTGGAAGTTTTTGACGTGACCGATTGATTTTTTATTCTTAGTCTTCGAAATTCGCTGTCGGTGCATCCTAGTATTTAGAACAAAAGTATTTCTTTGGGAATTTTTTTCCAAATTTAAACTGTCGTTAATAGAGGAAATGCCAAAAACTGACGAGTATTATGAATTAAAATCATCGACCTTATCCTGAGGTTCTGTGTAGATTAGACCGTTGTTTTTAATGGGTGTACTTTCTGACTTTGCTTTCCGTCTTTTCAGGTATTTATAAAATTGCGACCAACAGTTGTCCTTATTTCGGAAAAGTGTAGAAAATACTCCTGCGCATTTTCTTTGCTATTAATCGTTTAAAGAAAAAAATGTAATTATTTTGGTAGTCAGTCCCTTTCTTTCGATTTTTATGTGCTTTTCTTACTTTGGTTTTCAATCGTCTAATGTAACTATTAAAGTTTTCAGGGTCAGGATGTTTTTTTTTATTTTTTACGGGGAACAAATATTCCAATGTTCTTAAATATTATATTCTAAACGTTTAACAAAATTTCCACCACGGAACTTCCCGTACCAGCCTATCTCGCGTGATTTTGACGTAGAAAAACTGGAAATCTGGTACGTTTGTTTCATTATATTGATAAATTATTCTATCCTGTGGTCTCGATATTTGAGAATTAGCCCAGTGGACTTCTAAGATAACCGCGCGGTGGTCACAGTCTACAGTGTCGCAAGAGAGTAGCTCATCCTTCGGTCGTACGAGGAAAACATCACGAATAGCGTCCTCTCTTGTAGGTTGCTTCACTACCTAACAGTAGCCACAATCCCAAACAAAATTGTTTATTAATGATTGCGCATTGCTAATGCTATCTGAGTCACCCTCTGTCAACATGCGGTAAATTAATGTCCCCGCCGATAATGCTATTTCTATTTCTATTTGAATTAAGACACATTTTATTAACTAATTTTTCTAACACGCGCATACCATTACTTGGAGCTCTATATATTCCTGTAATTTCTAGAGATTTACCTGAATAATCTTCAATTTCAACAGATATTAATTCGTAATCTTCATCTACACAGCTTACTGAGCACGATAAACTGTTTTTCACACAAATAAAAACTCCACCCCCACGACTCACACGATCCCGTCTGAAAACTCAAAAATCTGAACAAAATATTTCTGCATTTTTCACGTCCTCCGATAGCCATGACTCCGTACCAATAATAATGTAAATACTTATACAATTCATCTGCAGCAACACCAACGACTCACCCTTGTTAACCGGTTGACAAATTTCGTTTTCTCCTTCACCGCCGTCGCCTCCCCTAGCACCATCACCGCAGCCGTTGCCTCCCCCGGTGACGCCACCGACTCCGCCGTCGCCTCATCCCTCGCTGCAGCCACCACCGCCATCGCCGCCTCCAACGTCGCCACCTTCTCCTCTTCCAATGCCATCGCCGCCGTTGTCGTTAAGCTGGAGTTTAACTTACTCAAAGTTCCCTACGAGTTTCAGTATTTTCTACCAATACCGTTCTGCCATCTCAAACATGAGTTGAAGGGGGCTCCGCACGTAAAAATGGCAAAAAGAATTTTCCTAAATGTGACGCTCCTCAACTATTCAAATGAAGCCCGTGACGTCCAAAATAACATTTCTCCATCCGTTGGCGTCCACAAAGGTGTTGGTTTTGTCTCCCAATGCTGCTGTTCTGCTGCATATTGCTGTGTAGTGTTCCAAATTTGCATCATCCCTTTATACTCTTGTTTAATCGTATCTAGTAAGCTTTCTGCTCTCTTTAGTTCCTAACATATCTCGTTAAGTCCAAATTGTAATTTTCGATAAACCCTATCCTGTAAATTATTTATTCGCTCATCCAAAATATTTTTGTTCCTCGCTCTATTTCTTAAGAACTCGGGTCAAATCCTATTGCATGACGGAAAACCGCACATCAAGTCTACCTGCAATATTTCCTTTAGCAATGTTGTAACATTCCCTTACGCTCTCATGTGCTACTTCCTCATTCAATACTTTTAGTAATTGCTGCCCATGCCCCTCATAAACTTCCTTTCCAACTGCTAGCTCATTATTTTCAGAAGTATCTCTTCTAAAATATCCCTCTGTTCTTTTTCACGTAGGTTATTAAAATCTTTAAGCGTATTATTGCCTTCCATAAATCCGAGATCCTGCCTATAATACCCGTTTGCAGGCCTACATTTAGCTTTTTGAATTTGTCCCCCTCAAATATTTCATTCAGCTGTTCCATCCGCCAATATATGAGACCCATATCCACATCCTGCATCTCTGTGGAAACTGAGATACATTATCTTGACAATATTCATCCCTTTCTTCTTTTCCCGTCCTAAACGCGACTCAAGTGTTACTACATGCTTCAAAGATCTGTTGGATGCCGTATTGCGCACTAGAGATCCTGTTTGAGTGACAAAATCCTCGGAAGTTCCTTCCCAGAAATCAACCTTTAAGCGAAGATCCATTGGTTTCTTTCGTCCTCGTGTCTCCGTCATTTGTTGTTGAAATTCGAACTATTGTCTTGAAGTACTTGTTCTTGTCAATAGATATTGTCTAAACGATATTTAAATCTATCCTTGTTGCAATAATTGTTCAGCTAAACATAAGTGATGCCGTCTTAATGGTGCTGTGCCCCGTAACACGCAGATACCCTTCCCAGTAGACTTCTGCGCCCGAATTCACGATTCATGCAAATAGATCTATCCAGGCACCCCACTAAGCTTCCACCGTGTTTGACCCTCGTGGTCCTATTGAGTTCTAAAGTATGAGCTATTGTGAATGTCTTGTCATATACGTGTCGCGTTTTATTTATATATTTTAGTGGGTAATATCTTTGGCCCTTCCCACCCTTTTGGACTACGTCCACCTTGCAATCACATACTCAACGTCGCTTGTTCCGTGGATTTCGGCCTATTAGTTTTAATATTATAGCCATTTTTGTAAGACGATCGGTTTCCTGAGACACGTGTTCGCATTCCCCGTTTACCCCCGTACCTAAATTCATAATTCATAGACGTGGGTCTCTCGGAGCAATGCCCCTCTATGCTCCCTCCACGTTTCGTACACGTGGCTCTTCTCAGTACCTTACTATTTTCAATTAACTATGTCCTTCAATTCACGTGTCTCGATTTTCATCAATATCTCGGGTCTCTTGAATTGAAGCCGTTCTGTCCACTAGTATTTTTATGTCCGTCTCGCTTGTCGCTATTCATCAACACATCCCGTAGCGTTTGGCCGCTTCGTTCTCAAGTTATAAGCGATAGATGAAAAACGCACGTTTTCCTGGGCCACGAGTTCACTGTCATTTATGGTCTTTTGCAATATTTCATGTTTTTGGCACGTGGTCGACTCGGCCCTCGATGTGCCCACCACGTTTGATCCATCTGACCGGAGCAAAGGGCCAAAACCTATTTCCCACGTATATAGTTCCACTAGTAATGTGTGGCAGCGCTGTTACTTGTTCCTAGTCTACTCTAATATGATGTGTAGCACACCTTCAACTGTGTACACCTTGTCACTTCACTCTTTTAGTCCAAGTAACTTCTAAATTGGATATTCCTTGTATGCATATGAACAGTACATATGACCGTTAATCTGATTTTCAAAATACAATGGTTTTTCTTTTTATTCTGGAGCAACTGTGTTTCTTCTACTGTAGTTTTCACTAAAAGCAGATACTACATGACCAATACTACGTTCTATCAAAATTTGGGAGCACCCCGTCCAATAAAAACCATGTTATCCATAACCTTCGGTCAGGTGAAAAGGGCGACGAGCCGGGAATCGAACCCGGATTCCTGCTTTGATCGCAGGGGCGTTAACCATTACACAACCCGTTCGTCTTTTTATACATTTTGTATTTATGTAAATTTGGCATTGAGTCATACACATGTTTATTGAATATTAATTTCTCCTAAACAATGCAGTCGATTTTCACCAAATTACATGGGCACTGTCCTTAATAGATCTACTTCGTGTTGTAAGTAATATTTTGTCACTGCCAAATTGAGAAATCCATGTTACCATGTCACAAATTTCTCGTAATTATGAGCGCCACTGATAACGTATTCTATAATTGCCTGTATTTCAGGGCCGAATCACGTCAAATTTTCTTCCATGCCCTCCTAATTATCCTCTTTAATTTAGTACACAGTGTAGACAAACTACAAAACTTTACATACACTTCCCAGGCACTCTAGTACGGAGCTCTTGTTCAGTAGTATGTATTCAGCAGTTGTAGTTATCTTTTAAATATAAATCTTCCAAGTTCGAAGTGTCAAGATACTATGAAAATTAGTATGCACCTGTATTTTGTCAAGTCATTTAAATAATTAAGCATCCAACTCGAAGCATTTTTATAAAAAATATTTTGTCTAGACTGGCCTATAAAGTTTTTATTCAGCTTAGTACGTATGAAGCTCAAAACGCGGTGAGTTTTTCGTAACAGTGCTCGGACTGTCCGCGCTCCTACATCATGACTCTGTTCGGCAACAGCGACCAGGTGGCAAACGCTGGCTTCAAAGTTATGACATAGCCCTTACTAGCATGGACCTGCATGTACACAGCATTAAAAACATGCACATAGCGCTTACAAAATAAAATTTTAGTTTCTCAGGTTACAAAATAAGCTAATTTTGGGACCCATAGTTCAGGCGACTACCATACCCACTATATCCTAGCACCTTCCGATTATAAATGTACTATTTACTTCTGGCTACTTGGACAAGAGCTTTCTTATAGACATGTGATATTTTAATACTATCCACCAACGAAGATATAATTCTAACTTTCTAATATATGTATTTTCTTTCCACTATTAATAAACGGATTCCTCGGAAGGCGAAACAATGGGAGAGGGGAGAAAATTTGATAAAGTTTGTCCCCCGCTCCCAGATCACTTGCTGGATCCACCCCTGCGATGCAGGACAAAATATCCCGCTACTGTATATTTAAATCTTCTCAATCAAATTTTGATGAAAGAAAACAAAAATATATTCTGGCACCTGAACTAACGATGAAATTCAATTAATTTTTTCATAAAATTCGATATACAACTTGTACAATCATTCTAAATGACGATATATTTAGAAATGTTTTTCGCTTGCCTGAACGCACCATTGGTTTCCTTTGTTCTTAAAATATACGCAACACATTCTATTATATATAAACATCAGGAAAATATTTTTTGTCATTCAGCTTGAAAATCTTTCAAATTCATGAAATTTCAGTCACTTATTGTGTATTGACTCTGAATCAGTTGACGGCAGAAAAGCAAAATTCAAGTTTATTCATGTTACGCAGAAATAAAATCGCACACTAATTTTGTGTCATCTATTTACACAACTATGGATATCCTAAATACTAAATATTATTTTATTGCATTAAATTATATAATTCGACTAAAACAAGTTATATATACTAGGAAAAGCTGACAAAGAAAATCCTATGAGTAGTTCAAGTTTTCTTGCCGTAAACGGTTTAAAACTCTACAAAGTCTAGCAGGAATGCATCCTGATGGTGATTCTGCTACTACGCAATGCGGCTCGAAGCAGCGCCATAAACGAGCCCCAGGCGGCAAAATGGCTGGAGGGGGGGGAGGAGTGACGCATTGTCGGCCGAGTAACCGGGCGGGTGCAGAGCCAAGAGTTTCCTTGCACGATTTTTCTTTGGGTTGTTTTTAATTGCCAGCTCCCAGACGACACTGCTACCTCATTACAGAAACTGGTTTCAGATTTGCGCATCATATTTAGGTGAGTATCTTCCTTTTTTCACAAAAGAAAAATTGCAAAAAACAAAACAAAAAAAAGAAAGAAACGCGGTAAATATTGAATAATTTTTAAAACACGCATACACAGAATTCTATATAAAGAAACATTTTATCAGTTTACTACACAAAACTAGGTGAATCTACTCAGGAAAAAAAGCTAATAAGATTGGCCTTACAAGTGCGGCTATCCCTGGAATTTCTTCGTACTAAATTGTGGGGACATTTAGCCTTAATAAAATACCCAATGTCATAAGCCACGTTTTAAATAAAGTTATAGGAACTAATGAAACCACACATTAAGTTAGATAAAACGAAAAATATGTATAATAGATTACCATAACTTACGATTCCATATCACATTTTGCAAGCGTTCATACAATTCATCCTTCACTCATTCGATCAGTGGTATTCTAAATGAACTACTTCATCACGTCCTGAGAAAGAACGGAAGAAACATCTCGGAAATACTCTCACCATTGTTCAGAACTCCACAAACCAGATAACATTTTCTGTAACACTACTAACCAAAATAAAATAACTGACATTATACATTTTCTCATATTATTCACAACAGACATAAAACGAAACACATCTACAGAAAATGATTATTTCTAATTCAACTTTAATGTGCACGTAAATCATACGAATTTGAGCAACCATTGTTACATATGAAACCCGCGTAAACTTTGCTTAAATCATTCTCAACCGTAATTAGTATTCATTATTAATAAAATAGGTGAAGAATGAATACAGTACTGCCTTAACACTCACTATGTATGATAATCTATAATAATTTTATTTCTTATGATCTATCTTATTATAAGTGTTGTTCTTAACGGTATAGAACGCTGAATTTAAAATGGGGATCGTAAGATTACGTTTTTCGCACTAGTATTTTATATTATGACACGTATAAAGGAAGTGATGAATTTTTATTTCAATAAAAGCCTCGATGCTGAGAGAAACCAACTTTCATCCTCCTTTTCTTTCTTATTAAGACACTATAATAATACCAATTGCAGACACTCACTCGCACACATCCTCCCACACACACACACTGTGGGAGTCTGCAACCCATATGTGGCGCGTCCCCAGGTGACGGATCGGAGGATGATCTGTAGATATACAGAGTACGAGGGAAATAAAGTACCTCCCGTGAACCAAACAGACACGGCAAAGCAAGGCACGAAAGGTTCCGGGTCGGAAAAGGAGTTTACGATGAAGGGACTCAGATCCCTAGTATCGGCGTCCAGGAGAGAGCAAGCGGGCTTCGGGGCGTCGTCAGCCAATGAGACAGCAATAGAAATGAAGGATCTGGACAAGCTGACGGACGCTTCGGACGTTTTTCAGGCGTTGCGGAGCCAACTGGGAGGAACGTCGGAAATTATATAATCTGCCGTAAGCAGTCGCTAACAGTACAAAGCGTATGGCGGCATGCAAATCGTAGTATTTGTTCTACCAGTGGAAAGAGCGAGGAAACTGCTCAACAAAGGCTCCGTAAAAGTTGGCAACAGCAAGGCGAAAAGGATTTGTCTGGCAAAGGTAGAAGACACTCCACCTAGTGAGTCTATCGACGAATTCACGACTCTACTGGATCCCATCGTTGAGGAATTTTGTTACTGATATTCAGTGATCATCGCGGGAGACTTCAACGCATGGCCCACAGATTGGGGCAGTAGAACAAACAACAGGAGGGGCGAAATGCTACTGGACTCCTTTAGCTCGATAGATGAACAACAGTACGACTCCGACGTGTATAAGAAACGAGAATAAATCCGTGATCGACGTGATTTTTGTCAGTGAAAGCTTAGCTCGCCACGTTCCATCGTGGTAAGTCAGTGATTACCACACTCACAACTATATTCTTCGAGATGAAAACCAAAGGGAAACGGTTCAAAGCACCAACCTCCAAATGAAACTCGTTCTTTTGTCTGAAACTACTTTGCGGTCATTATTGAGGACATCGGGCTGACTGGGACATCAGAAGACGAAGCCTCGTAACTTATGGCACAAGTCACCGATGCATGCGATCATCCATATCGATACATACAGGTCGGACACATCACTGACCAGTTTAGAGATGGAACGACGGTATAGCTGAAGAGAGGAAGGCGGGTATTCGTTCCAGAAAAATAGCGCAACGGGCCAGAAGACGTCAAAATTGAGAGGTACCCAAACAATACGCTATCTCTAGAACGAAACTAGCTAAACCCATAAAGGCCAGCAAGCACCGAGGATGGAAATATAGAAGCTATGTAGTGAAGTTGACGAAGACCCGTGGGGGCGGCCCTACAAAACGTTCGTGAGTGAACTGAAGAATACTAGTCTGTCACCTCCAACCTGTCCAGTTTCGTTAGATAGAATAGTTGCTACACTGGTCCCTCCACAACAGAACAAAATAATCACGATTGAAGATATTGTCCCCATATCGACGGAGGAAGTGCAGAAGGCCAGCAAGTTAATCGACACCGGACCCAAACGGGGTACCCGACGACGCTCTGAAGAGCGCTATCGGGTTGAGACAACAAGGTCTAGAGGTACATTACGTACCTGCGAGAGGGAGTGTTCCCGGATCGCTGGAAGCAGCAACATCTGGTTCTTCTTCCGAAAGGCAGAAAGCCAACGGGTGAACCACCATCCTACCGACCCATCTGCCTCCTGGACACGGCGGGTAAAGTGTTGGAGAGAATCTTAAGCAACACAGTGGAAGACCACCGAAGTTTCTTCTGGTCTCTCCAACAAGGAATTCGGTTTTCGAAAAGCGAGATCCACCGTTGACGCCATAGATAAGGTTATTGGAATCGCGCGCGAAGCTGTAGCTGGGAAGAGGTGACTCGGAGACACTAAATAATACTGCACAATCGTGACACTGAACGTGAGAAATGCGTTCAATTCAACGAGATGGAGCTGTATATTGAACGCACTTCAGACTCTGTGCGTTCCAGAGTACCTCAGACGAGTGATTGGGTCCAACTTCAGCAACCGTACGCTGATGTACGATACCAACGAGAGGTAAGAGACCCGTCATATCACGGGCGGAGTCCCCCAAGGCTCGGGACTAGGTTCCCTGTCATGGAACGTCATGAACGACGCCGTGCTGACTCAGCATGTCCCCACGTGTGACCAACGTGGGTTTTGCGATGTTGCGGTAGCCATCGTCGAAAAAACTTTAGACGTCAACGTCAGCGAGAAAGTTGAACGGGTGGACCATTTGCTATCTCGAATTATGTCAAATGTTGGTGGTCCGAGACAAAACCGCAGAAAACTCTTGACCAGTGTTGTGGGCACTGTTCTATTATACGCAGCACATATATAGACGGAATCTATGGAGGTGAAATGCTATGAACGAGGTGTAATTCCTGTATATCGCAGAAAGATATAACTGCCAGTAGGGTCTCCCATGTCGAGCAGATCTCAACTGAGGAGCCACTCCTGCAACGTCCTGTCCAGACTCCATACACTTCCCCCTTCCTTACCCATTCCCCTCAGGGGCTCTCGCCTAGGGAGTTCGTGGGTAGCAACCACGGGGTCCCCAGCTGAATTAAGTATTCTTTCCACTTAAACTTCTCTCTGGGTACTTTCCTATCGGTCTTCCTGGGCCACTCTTGCTATATTCGACCCCGACACCATTAGGTTTCGAGGGCTAGGGCGTCTTTCTTGCTTTTTCCACTACTTTTACTCTTGAACCCCAAGGCAAGGCATAATGCGACCCGTGCCAAGACTTCAATGGTGCAAGGGGCACCTGCATCGCGAAGAGCCTCTGGGATTCCTAGCAACCACCCCGAGTAATTAGCCTGACCTGCTAGAGTAATATGCAGGTGGACTTACCAACATTCTCCTGGGAACATTATGGAAAATGTTGCTCTTACAAATCTTGAAGGAAACGATGATGAGACTACCGATGACAGTCGGTAGTGAAGACGCGTCGTCTAGTGAAACTTTTTATGTGGCGGACGGGATGATTACCCCCCTCCCTGTCAAAAGTAAAATGTATTGACAAGAATGTGGAGTCTCACATGAAATGACACGGAATCAATGATCCAACAAAAGAGAAATATATTATAAAATATAGAGTGACAGAGTAGTATAAAAGAGGATATAATGGAGAGGTCTGTAACCCCAGTAATTACAGAATTGTAGCGGGACGGGGAAAAACGCAAGAAAAAGAAAAAAAGTCTCACCTGTTACTAGATGATCAGTTTGATGAGCTTGCTGAGTTAATCGTAGGCTAGGGCAATATCCAGAAGGAAATCACAAGACTGGTAACCTCAATTAAAAACAGTTTGGAGAACTGAATGAGGTCGTCATGAAATCTCCAAGGCAGATCAGTGCTTGTAGAAAAGAGAATCTACCTCTGGCGGTACCGAAGTCCATCCTGCGTGCACTGAGAGGGGAATGGAAATAGTGACCTTCCATCACAGCAGCAGAGAGTGTTCAGCCTTCCAAAAGGCACTCCATGTTTCCTTACAGAGGTGAAGATGAGAAACCTCCAGCTTAATTTGAATCACTGTGAGGTTGCACAAGATTTGTGTGGCAAACTATACAGGAATTTGACAAAGATGTAATTCTGCCGAAGCAATACAAAGATCAGGAAAAGTGACGCGTGTGTCTGATGTATCTAGCCAGGTGGTCCTGTGAACGTGATTAATTCTCGTTGCAAAAGAAAATGCAAAACCCGTAATTTGGATTTGTTTGGGCTAAAATAAACATCTATATTTATAGCTGTTATGCCGCACTCATCCTGCACCCTAAGTAGTTTGAGGTACTGGTGGAGTGACTTGTCAGTGATGCTAAAGGGAGACTTCCCGTGATTATCGCGGGAGATTCTAATGCCTGGGCTACATACTGGGGTAGCCGTCACACAAATCAAAGGGGCATTACTTCTTCTTACGCACAGACTCATCCGAAACAGATGAGAGTGGACAAGCAGACGACATGGAGTAGAGCACTACATCACCCAAATGCTATCAATCCATGGTCGTTATTCGTATCAACACCGGTTTAATCTGGATGACGATCCTAAGTGACCTGTGAGCTCCGACGTTGTGGAGGATGCAGAGCACATATTCTTCGAATGCTTCGCTTCCGAGATGAGAGACAAAATGTATAGAATCGAAACGGACGATCTGAGTCTGAATAAATAGTCATCCGGATGCCAACCAAGAGAGAAGCATGGGACGCAGTGACCAACTACCCAGCCTTCGTTACTCGAACTCTGCGTCTTCAGGAGAAGGAAAGAAGAACCAGCCATTAGCAGATGATGTCAGGTACCACTTAACTCTCATGAAGTAATGATTGACAGTGGTCCCAGGGAGGTGTGACGGTGTAAAGGGATGTGGTTTCAGTGGGTACAAATCCTACACGCCTTCTGGTACGGATCACAAGGTGTCTTTTGAAGATTTCCACCTGCATTCGTAAAAAGAACACCCGCACACCATCCTCTCCAACACACACCTACCCAAACACCTATACCCCCCCACACACACACACAAACACCCTCACCCCACCCAAGCACACATTCTGTATTCAGTCAAACACTAAGTTTATAAACCTACTATAAAGCAACTTGTTATTTTGTGGGAAATAATTTCCTTTATTTTGCAAAGTTGGTTCAATTAGTAGATAAAAGCGCATCGAAAAATGGAAAATATTTATACAAATAGACCAGTCTTCATAATACGTCAGGTATATTCCTAGTTCAGTAATGCTAGTTTACTCTGCACAAAAAGAACAATTTTGCGAAGTGTAAAGAAACATTTAAGTGGAAATTCTACACTAATAACATTAGTTAAGGGGCGGTAGATCAAGTGAAGTTGATCGTCTAAATGTTTTATCAGTCTCAAATATTAAAAAAGCAGAAATCCCCTGACCACCACACTCTTCATATCCTGCTAATCCTTCGCTCTGGATGAAAATGAAATACACAACAACCTCAATTTTTTACAAGAAAAGATAATAAAACTTTCCTGGAAACAGTAAGAGGTGCTTCAAATAAAGCAATCAGAGCTGAAACTGAAAAAAATATTCCTATCAATTGGCACTTCAGTAATATTTGGAACAACATCTGTATCATTAAAATCATACTTGTTTAATAACAGAGGTCTCAGACTTTACCTTCAAAACGAAATATGCATATGATACCATCGTTAACGCTGTGAAATAAGAAACTGAATATCTTTATTATTTCAAAAGTTATAAGACTTTGAAGTATGGCGAAATGTTCGGAAACGTTTCCAAGTGTTTGTCCGGCGATTCGTCTAAAAAAGAATTGTCTATCCAGTGACAATATATCTGTCATGCAGTAACCCATCAACGTCACATGAATACAGTTAATACTAATGCAATGTTTATGGTACTTTGACATCTAAAATGTGCTCAAGTGAGTTTTTCTCTACTTTTCCACAAGATCTGTGTATATTTTCCAAATTCAACACAATCTGGGTTTGAGTGTTAATTTCGATCAGATTTCAATGCAGAAGGAGATTGCAATAGTTAAGCCCATTCAAATTTTTGCATTGTGAATATGTTACAGAAAGTATACTTAACGCACACAAAATGTCAAAATAAATAAAACTAATTTTGTGACTAAAAATTCCCACTTTTGCCATTTTTCCGTGTCCAGAGGTAGATTACTGAAGATGATTGCTAAGCAGTCAAAAGTTAACTACAATAAATGTATGGTTAGCGTGACAGACAAAACTAGTTTTATTTTTAATTGCAAACAAAACGTCATTAACGCTTTTCTTCTCTGCATGAAATTCTTGACGATGTTTCATTTTATTACAATCTTTTTGGACATTATCCATCGTCTTTACTTGTTTATATCTTCACAACAGGTGTACTTCCGTTTTGCAACGTTTCGGACGTTCTGTCCGTCTTCAGGCGTCCGACAGCACCGGTATTCGAACCAGGGTACTTTGGTTCTTAAAGCGAGGACGTTGCCACTGGGCCACTGCGACCTGGCGGTGTAGGTGATATGTTTATCCTCGTGTGTTGTGCTGCTCTAGTATTAGTACTAGAGCATCCATAGTACTAGTAGTAGTATCATTAGTACTAGAGTATTATTATTGGCATCCATAGGGGTTACTAGCCACGCGGACTTACGCGGCATCTTTGATTATCCGTATTTTTAAGTCACTTTCTCTGGCGATGGGAGAGGTCCTTTCCCATAGGATGCGGTGTTCGTTTTCCCAGACGTGATCGGCTAACCTTGACTTGAAGGTATCTGCCCGGCGTACGGCTTTTTGGTGTTCTTTTAATCGCACGGGTAAGGCCCTTCCTGTTTCACCGAACAGTTCCAATATGCCTCCTCCGTCAAGTTCTGTCCTTTCCTTCACGGAACAGTCTTGTTCTAGCCTGGTTCACGTTGATTTCAGAGCTGCATCAACAGGGACATTTGTGAACAGGTTGGTGACGTCGAAATTCACTAAGCGGTCAGTGGGTGTGAGTTGTGAATGCGGCCAAGAATACATCGGCGAAACAGGAAGGCCCTTACCCGTGCGATTAAAAGAACACCAAAAAGCCGTACGGCGTGTGTTCTTTTAATAAAGTCGGGTAGCAGTGGCCCAATGGTAACGTCCTCGCCTTAAGAACCAAAGTACCCTGGTTTAAATACCGATGCTGCCCGGACGCCAGAAGACGGACGTTGACAGAACGTCCGAAACGTTGCAAAACGGAAGTACATCTGTTGTGATCAACAGGTAAAGATTGTAATAAAGTCATTAATATTGTCTATAAAATGTCATAAATTCATATTCAAACTGAAAGCAATATAGTATTTTAGCCAGAATTAATTGCTGCTGCTAGTCCTGCAGAGACCGGTAAAACCACTACCTCCATGGGTAAATTGGAAAACTTTTATTGTAAATGTAGTGTGAAAGAGATTGTACCTCGAAGAGGTAGTGATATTTGATCCATAAGCGTTGAAAGAGAGTTTATTACTTCGCAAATAAACCAAAATATAAGTTGCGCATTTAAATTCAAATTGCATGATGAGCAAAGGGACCCACAACGTTCAAGCTGAAAAAGGTTTTGGCATTTCAAACCTACACCGTTTATATAAAAATGAAGAAACAATGAGAAATTTTCAGTTCAACCAAAAGTTGAACCAACTAAGATGTGGACCAATTGTACTACAGTACATTTAAAAAAGAAATGAATGATACCCCTAAAATCGTGAAGTGATTCACACTCGTGCAGAGGGTTTTCTCTTCAGATTAAATGAGAAATTGATCCGTCTTAAAACCTAGAAAAAAGCATAGCTACCTTATGAGAGAAATCGAAATTGCTGGTCAATCTGTGAACTGTGATAAACTAATAACTAGGATATGGGCACTACTTTGAGGGAAATAATGAACAAGGAGATTTTGAGCAGATAAAGGGAAAGAAGAGGCACTATTGTCCTTGGTAACACCATATTACACATAACACTTTATCTGCATTGGTATATGCAACTTCATTGGTACTAAGACCATGTTTGATGGTGGAGACTAGTATTTAATTTTTGAGGCAATGTTTAGGATGGGCGTTCCTTGATATATTTATAAGATCTTTCGTTCATACTTTGAGGAGAGAGATATGTATGTGGATATTGGATACCTGAAGATGATTAGGGAAGTTATTTGTGGTTTTCTAAAGGGGTCATGAAACCTCATTAAATGGAAAGTCTTAATCAATGTGCTTTTTGAAAGTTTTAGTAGTAGGGAAGTCAAACTTGGTATACACGGTTGATTTAGCACAGATAGTCAAAGGAGAGAGCCCATTCAAATTAGAACAAAGAGCAAATGATGTGATAACAAAATGAGCACAAAAGTATATAGACATACAACAGCATTTATCAAAGACAAAAACAGGGCAATGTGGTTAGGGGGAAAAGAAGAGAATCAATAGTTCAGATTGATGAAATTAAATTTTGTATTGAAAGGAAAATATAATTTTTTTTAGTAATAATAGATCATTGTTAACATTTTGATAAACATCTAAATTATGAATGTGACAAAGAAAGCAAAATATATAACAGTACGCAAAGAACTGGTTCAATATTAAATACCACACACACAAAGACATTCTTTTACTAAATACTGGAAGCCAGCAAATCATTATTTCATTTAGCTGTAGCATTACAGGTAGCCTATTTGGTGGAGTTGATAATAATGTTCACAGAAAGATAGTAGAGGTATTATTTCGTGGTCGGGCATAATTAAAAATATCTCCTTTTCTATATATTTGCTACCTATGACGACAGCAGCAATTTCTTTCAGACCTCTTGATGACACTTTGCCAGCCACTTACTGGTTTCTGGATGCAACCTGGAACACATCTTTGGCATGGCCTATAGATTGCAGCACAGTTTCAGATCAAAGAAGTTAAATTGTTGTGCTCTTGAAGACTCACATCTATTAATTTGCAAAACTGCTTTCTTTCTCATTAACTATTTTAAAATTTTGACATAAATTAAGTTTTCTTCCTCTATGAATTGTGATCAGAGCCTTCAAGTGAGTAATAAACACTATATTTCCTGCTGTCACCCCATACCACAATTGCTATCGATAATTTAAATAAAGTATTTAGTTAAATTTTTGTACCAGAATCAATGATATATCCTAAAGCAGCAGTGCAGCACGGAAACATTAAATCATCAATATAATAAAATGACAAGTACCTCAATAGGTTTGACACTTTTAGGGTATTTAGTACTCAAACTACAGTAAAAATTATCTCACTGTAGAGCAACTGCCTCAATGGTGTGTGCAATCACATTTGATTTATACCGGTACTTAATAGCATTTAAAAAATAGAAAATCTCTGATATATTGCCCCAAAAGAAAAGCACTGGATTGGACAAAATGACAAACACATTGCTTCTGATGCCTGGGAGATGCCCACTCTTCGACTCTAGCTGGGGCAAAGAGCCAAAAGCATCTCAGGAGAAATCACCAGTAGGTTTGGTGGAGCGAGGGGATCTTGAGGCCCGAGACCCCCCAGCGAGAAGTAAGTCAATAAAATACAATACAATAAAATAAAATACAAATGAACAATAAAATGTCATATGTAATGTTATGAAAAAACTAATAAAAATTGTTTGAATAAATTATTTTTTCCAGCTAAAATAAATGTTTTAAATTTTTACTTTTGATTTTTTAATTTCAAAAAAATTATGTTAATTGAGTATTTCTAGTTTTAAAATAAAAAAATAAGTAATAGAAAAGAAGCACTCAAGTCTCGATTGCTTGGCTGTGCAAGTATCATAAAAAAGTATATTTGAATAGCAAATCGTCCCTTCAAATAATACATGAGAGAGGGACTGATTGACCAGAGATTCTAAAAATGTTTCAATGTATTTGGATGAAATAGAGAGATTTTTTTGTATTCCTTTATCACACAGAATTTAATCTAAACATATTCGCACGAAAGAAGTACTTACCCTGGGTCAACCACACAGGAAGATTGAGAAGCGCTTCTCTGGAATGTGATAGGATTATAAGCTGATCTTTCTGTTTACGTTGTGAGACTGGTAGAGAGGAAATATCTTTGTGATGGAAAGTACTCAGAAAGTGAATGCAATGAACAGCACAGTGCTCAGTCAATAGGGCTGCCTTTACTATTAGAGGACACTGAATTGATACATGTGGTTGTAAGAGCAATGAAGGGATGTCATTTGTATGGAGAGGAATGTGGGCGATTTATGAAGGACTTTTGTACAACAGGCACACTAGACCTGACGAATTTGACCACTTTCCAGCAATATACAACGGAAATAGCAACAGCAAAATCCACATTACGTTACATAGTACCCATGCCCCTGATATTGCAGCAGTAATAAGACAAGAGGTGAAGAAACGGGAAAGACAAAGAGACATTCACAGAGAAACTTATGAAACAACAACTACTGGATGAAGAAGACTAAAAAGTAAAATGTAAAATTAATATTTCACTATGATTTTTTGCTTGTACACAAGGTATCCCGATAGTTTGATGGCTGGGAAAGCATTAAAAAATTAAACTAAGAAATAAATGATGATCCAAGTTAAGTTTTTATATGACATCAAATGTGAAAAAAAATCTGTATTATGGTAATGCTTGCCGTTACAGAAATTGGTCACAAACTTCCGCCCTTTTTCATTCTTAACCTTTCCATTTGGTGAGGAGGACAATCAGATATGTTCGCAGGATGCCATCTTGAGAGATTCTTAATTTTTCTATTCTACATGCTAAATGGCAATTGCTCTCTAAAGACTTTTAAAGAATATCAATCTAAACTTAATTCTTGATTGGAATTTGATTTTAGAACTTTTACATAATTCTTGTTTGCCGATATCTGCATTGCAAAACAAAATAATTTGTGAAAATGTATTTTTATCTCTTTGATACTTCCATTTCGGGCGCAAAATCCATTTCATGTAAGATTTACTAAGGAGGATTCATGTAATTGGGATCTTAACTAACCAATAAATTTGACCATTAGCAATCTTGCTATTATGTGTTTGATGAGTGCATGTGTTTGATGAGTGCATAATAAATTGCTTATTATGTGTTTGATGAGTGCATGTGTTTTATAAAATAAAATAATATATTTCAACAGGTCATATGTTAGTACATTTCATATATGAATATTTATTTATTGGTAACCCAATCAAAACTTTCTATCAATATTATCAAAATAACAGAATAACAATTTTGAATTTTTCGAAGCTCAAGGGTATGTTTCCTGTACATACATTTCCACTGCAAACTCACATTTTACCTTAGGAAAATACAGAAATTATTTTTGGTTCCACAGGAAAACAATTTAATAAAAACATTCAGCACACGGGAAAACAAAATCATAAATACAGCAAGCAATCCTTGTTCCAGCGAAGGGGTTCTCGCAGCAGAACTCTTTCTTCCATGGTCAGTTTCTCCAGATGGACAATATATATCAATACTCAATTCCACCAAAGTATGCCTCAGAAGCGACCTCCCAAATATGCAGAGTAAAGAGAAAAAAACACAGATGCAAAATGATTTGGTCATAACTCTGGAAAGGACAGCTTCTCTGACTCAAGTACCAGATGTTGAAGTAGTCAGGAAAATCTTAAGGGTCAATTTGCACTGGGAATATAATAATTGGTAGGAAAAAAAGTCATGCTCTGACTCCATCACGAAAAATGAAGAAAATAAGTATGCAACTGTTCAGAGGATGCTCACAACATTGAATTCATTATGAAAGTTTTCAAAACAGGCTGTGTTTCAAAAACCAAAATGCCATTAAAGATGAGATGGAGGAGGAGGAGACAATTCAATTGAAGATTATCCTCCAAAGAGCTTTAAACAGTGCAGTATCAAGTTCTGGGCATTTCTATTTTTTCAAGACTGTACAACAAGATGTGTTAGGAAGGGTCGTGTTTCAATAGCTAAATGACAGTTTCTCCTATCAGTTATTCTGTCTTGCTCAATATTAAGTTCTGGAAGATCTCATATTTGTTTGACCCAAGGGGATCAAGTGGTTTCACTCTTGTTGGCCACTTTGAAACATCTTACCGTAATTACCCAAATATAGTCCCCCTCTTTTTCCGAAAAAATCACCCTAAAATCCGT
This sequence comes from Laupala kohalensis, assembly GCA_002313205.1. Taxonomy (NCBI): domain Eukaryota; kingdom Metazoa; phylum Arthropoda; class Insecta; order Orthoptera; family Trigonidiidae; genus Laupala; species Laupala kohalensis. Next base: position 183,276 of record NNCF01136098.1, on the reverse strand, counting down.
GGGGGGACTTTATTTGGAGTTTAGGACTGGTAAACTGCTAATTCAAAATTACGTGGGTGAAAATGAGTTCGACAAAAACAAGCCATATACACAACGTAACACAAATCGATCGATGGTGGGATGTTACGCTCATTCGAAGTGGAAACAGTACTGGTCCGTGTCGCCCATGTGTATGAAACATCTATAATAAGCAATGTATCAACAACAAATGACTAACATATATCAACATATTCACGGATTTTAATGGAGAAAATACATATAAGCATGTAAGAACTCACAAAAATTATTATGAGTTTTTAAATTTTGAACTACAAATATCCAATTATTACATTTGCAGTGTTTTACTAAAACTCGATTGTCGGCTGAATGAAACTAGATATTTAAATGATTTTTGACCCACCCACCCAAAAGCTTATAAAATTTTCTAAATTTTGTATGTGTCACATTTTTTGAAAACAGATCAAACCAATCACTTTTTTCTGAAAAAAAAAAGGTCCTTTTTTCAGTTTTTTAATTTAAAGGTGATTTTAACTGCCATTGTAGCTTTTAAAAAATCTGAAAAGTATTCCTGTGTTGTTTACAAATAACATTGTTACTTAAAGTTGAGATAGAGTTTGGCTTTCAGCAAAAAAAAATATTTATAAAAGGCATGTCAAAAAAACATCATTTTAGACAATGTGCCCCAGTTTGGTAAATTGGCGACCCAAATACCAAGCCAAACACATTTTTTTACACAAAGAGTATGTCCATAACATTGGTTTAGTCGGCACCCATGGGGGCCACCACATCTACCTTATCCCACTATCCCCTTTATCAATATTTCAATTAATAATCCATCTCAGTTCATTTTTTTACAGTTATTAATAATTTAAAACTTTTCTTATACTTGTAGTTAATTTTACTCAGTTCTCACTGTTAATTATTTTGCTATAATAAAAATTATTCAGTAGGTCATCAAATCTCTATAAGAAGCCATGTTAATTAAATAAAAAACTGAAAAATTTGTTTTGTGATTGCTCCCTTCAAAGTCCATGAATTGTTCTGAAAATTCGGAACAACATCCAAGAGATCAAAATGAATTAGTGTGCAAAAATTTCAGAGAATTCTCACTGTTAATTGTTCTACTGTTAGAACTCCTTAAAAAGTATGAACTGACAATTTTGGAAATTTGAGAAATAATAAGCCACATATTCCAAATATCTTTACTGCTACTAAAGGTAGAGATGTTCAGTTCCCTTTTTGCTTTTGTATCTTATGTACAGAAAAAGGGAAAAAATGTACTTTTGGCATCAACTATGCACCAAGATGCAAACATTGATCTTTCAACTGGGATTTACCATAAAATCCAGAAATTATAACAGATAACAACAGAAAGAAATGTGGAGTTGATGTTGTTAATGAGTTATGTGGCACATATTCAGTATCTCGTTACTAAATGGTGGTCTCTGGTTATTTTTACACTTTATTGAACATGGGGGCATTGTGCAAACACGCAAAATCAAAATAAAGTTATGAAGCATAGAAGAGACAGCTTGAAGGATCTTGCCTTGGAACTTGTGACATCACATATCACACTTGCCTATTTTTCTTAATTTAAGTTATGAATGAGATAAAGAAAAAAGATTCATACGGTTCATATTTGGACTTCATAGTAAACCATTTACAAATGATTTTGGAATTTAATACAGTGTATATCATTTGCAAAGAAGTATTCTTTCATATTACAACACAGAATTGAATATATATACAACACAAAACTGTTAACTTGGCTAATCAAGAATGTAGTATTATTTACCTGGTTGCGACACATTGGGTTTGCATTTAGGATGCACTCACTGCCGATTTAAGCTTTTTGCTGAATCCCACTTCTCTAAGGATTCTAAAGAGAGTGGTTCTGTACACAGAGTTATATGCTTTTTCAAGTCAAGTGTAACTACTATCTGTATTGGAAAATCATTTCTTACTGTATTGGAAAATGATCTCAAGGTTTTGAATTTGTTCTGTACACAATCTTGCTCTAAAACCTGCTTGGTATTCACCTAACTCATTGTCCAGCAGTCTCATTACAAGTCGTTCAAGAATCTTGGAAAAGATCTTGTTAGTGACTGCAAGAAGTGACATTCCTCTGCAGTTGCTGGGGTCTGTTTTCCTTGTTAGTTTAATATTTAGGTAAAGTATTTTTATTTTTCCTCAGTACCTGGGGATGGTATTGTATTCAGATAAATACAGTATTTTGATGGACCTTTTCTTTGATTGTAGCTTCCTTTGAGAATTAATGTAATTACTTATTTATTTAGACTGACTCTTCAACCAAACAACACTACTTAGAAAATGGTTTAATGTATCATTTGAAACATTTCTTTGGCTTAAAAAAATAAAATACCATTGCAACTTAGAGTGGAGTCACTACAACAAAATTTGTGGATGGTCGTACATTGAGTGTGTGGCCAATATCACTCAAAATTTTATTTTTTAAGCTATCAAACAATAGTTCTGACTATATAATACCTTAAATGGCAGTGAAAAGTAAATAAAAATAAATAGAAAAAGGAGATAATTAACACAGGAAACTAACTACATTATCTACAAACCATAAAACAGTGCAAAAGTAATAAGAGTATGTCATGAAATTACTACACATAAAAGAATTATGAAAACAGGTATGAATGCTTAAGGTAACATGAAAATAGAAATTATCAAAATCAATTACATACCTTGTCATTGATTCTTTAAAATCTAAATCGTCAATACCAAATCTCTCACGTAAATTTCGGAAAACTAAAGGACAGTATTCCTTAACTTTGAAATGACTAGGCATGTTCTCCCTGAAAATGCAAGGAAAATTAATAATTCACAGACAATTCAATAATTAACACAATATTCATCAAATTCTTAATAGTGTAGACAGGAAGAGAGTTAACTGAAAAATCGAATAAACACTTTTTATTTATTTTGAATCTATGATTCCAAACAGGCACAAGAATTGTTGTATAATTTTACTCTACAGATCAATAAGACTAAATTAAGGATGATTATTTTCTGAAATAATTATTATTACCATTTACAAAGATTCAAGAAGGATAATTGTTTTCATGTAAAACAGGTTTTTAAGTCATGACACTGAAGCCATCATTTTAAATTCGATGCTCTTCAGAATAATGAGCATACACAGAGAAGTTTTCAGGAATGGAGAGCTATGACTAAAAAGGATTAAACCCCTGCATGAAAAGGCACAAAGTTCATACATTCTGAAAATTGAATTTATACTGTAATACTAGCTGAACGAACCCGGCATCACCCCAGAGCATGAATTGATCACACATCTTTTGTGTACTTATTTTCTAATAGTTACATTTTGAATTATTTCTTTTTTTTTAACTTCAGAGTACTGCTCACATTTGTAGTGAAAACCAGGGGTTTCTATTCAGAGTCTCAATGACCTCACCCCAAAGCTTAATCCATTTATATCCACTTAACCCTCACCCCACTTATATTGGCTCACCATCGAATTAAATGGCATTGGGACTATTCTAATTTATCTCAGCAACCCATGGATACGACACTAATATCAGTTTTTTAAATAATTTTTACACACCACACCCTTCCCAACCCCACCTCTAGGGGTGTCATGAACCCCATGTGACCTCAGACATAATGGCATCAGTAATATGATTATTCATTCAAGAATCCCCGAAAACTACAAATTCAACATCAATATATATTATTTTCCATTCCCATTATTTTTACGTCTCGCCCTTTTCACCCCAACTTCAAGGGTACCATGTCCCCCATGTGATATAAACTAGAACATAACAACATTGGTAGTAAATTTATTCAGCTCAGAAACTCTTGAAAACCATAAATACTATGCATATTGATCCTTTGCAATTATTTTATCCAGTCACTCCCTTTCTCACCCCTGTTTAAGGGCGCAAAGGTCGTTTTATTGCCAAGGGTACTGAATTTGGACTTAAATGATATCAGAAGTTCCACTATCTCAGTGACACCAAAACATTGGATTACTCACTGATATATGTAAGTAATGATTATTTATTTGACAAATTTATTATAATTTTTAAAATTTTATTCTTGTCATTCCCTTCCTTAGGGATGTATAGGGGCTGATCATGAACTTCAGTCATCAGAAATGGTGTTATGCGTTTCAGCAGTCCTGAACACCATGGTTTCAACACCAATATTGGTCATTTTCAATTTATTATACATTTCATACCTTTGCCACACCACAGGGTGTTTTTTCTCTCATGGAGGGTGATTGTACTCTTAAGCAACATTGGGAAAGTCTGTATTCATTTCAACAGACCTACATAAAAAAACTTATAATTTATTATTTAAAATTAGTACTGCAAGGCCAAAAATATAATTAAACCCTTTCGATAAATCAAAATTTTTCCTTTTATTTTAATATTTTTTTACGGCTGACTATCATGATTACCAGGTTGTTTATAATAACTTTAAAATTTAACTAGTGGTTTCAATGTTTTCATTTTGTGTTTGTTATCACCAATTATTGACATACTTTGACACAAATGTTAAAAGATCGATGATGATAGCTCTACTTACTTTGTGACATTAAAATCAATAAATTATAGTTATCACTTATAATTAATTCTATTATTCAATTTAACACTTACTTGTTGAACAAATGATTATCGACTTTTAATTTTGAATAGGCTCGGAAATCATCAGGCAAAAGCATAACTGGGATTGTGACATGACTCAGCTCATTGATCTGAAAGCAATTTAAAAAAAACATCAATAAGAACATACCACAATTTTCACCAAGATATTCAATACTTCAATAAGCATAAGCACTCAAGCATTTAATACAAAATTAAACAATAAAAAAGATATATAATAGATGCATGTATATATTTGATAATAGACGCATGTATAAATTTGATAAGAATTTACAATAGTTCAATCAACAAGAAAATAACAATTACTGACTAACAAGAAAATGAAGAGCAGTTTTCTTGGATAGCATTCATACTCTATACTTGCCACAAACATTAATAATAACAAAAATGTTGCAAAATATCAAAACAAATATTAAAAATATAAAATAAAATTGATTAGGAGGGGTACACACCACAAAGTTAAAACACTTGGTGCATTTCCCATTACGGACATTTCACAATATAGTTACGAGTCCAATATTGGAAACTTAACTCTCAACAAGAACTAGAAATATTTTCCTAAAACATCAACAGTTTATAATCTCAAACCATCTCAATATATAATAGAACCACTTCTTGACAATAATTTTAAATTTAAGAGGAGTGTTGAAATTGACAAATTTTATTACAAAACTACTTGTTGCAAATCAACAAGTAACTTGACTTGTAAAGTCATAATACAATTTGTATGAAGAACGGGTAATTCCTACTCCATACACACACAAAAAACACATCAAAATATAAGTAATAAATTAAACACCAGAACACTGTGAGACAGGATAAATCAATTAAGCCCAGCATATTTCTTGCATTAGACACTTCTCAAAAATTTCATAGAAAATTCATCATATAAATATGTAATAAAATGTACAATAATCTAAATGTAGGCAAAAGAAAATTATTTCAGTTCGCCTCACTAGTTGACAAGATGAACTAATAGAAATGAGTAACCTTCACTGAATATTGCCTAGAACAACAATGAGATTCGCATTAATCAACAAGATATCCACGAAGATTGCAGCAAATAAGACAGTGACATGTATTCTATTTGACGAATGTTGACTAAGAAGAGTTATGGGCAAGTTGACAAAATGACAGTGGTTACAATAACAGTACATAAATTGAAATAATAATAAAAAATTCTAATCATACAGATCTACTTCACTTTAAGCTTTAACCAACAATACAGGAGTATTTTTCTCTTTCAAATCGCATTCACCAACACACCGAATTTAATACTTACGGTATGATTGACGCCCCACATGAAGACTGACAAAAGGGGTTCATTAGCTCGAAACAACTTCACTTTCTGGTGCTTTACACGGAAATGTTTCTTTTTCAACTTACTCAGTCCACCTTGAACTTGAGAGACACTCATTGTTGACAAATAAGCGATCGAAATGAGACTCCGCTAACCAAGACAGTGCTATTATCGCAACATGTTCGCTGCAAAAAGTTAAATAAAACAGTTTGATTAACACTATTGTTTAAAGAATTCTTCTACACATCCCATCGCATAATATGTCATTCATTACTCAATGTAGTATTCCTTCAGATAAACCACTTCGGGCAACATTAAGGTCAATGCATAAGACCACCTATGCGCTACAATGTATGAATCATAGAAGATAAGGAAGATTCGATCATTATAGTTGATTAACACTCTTTACAGGACAGAGTGTTACACCACCGGCACTCAACATTATCAGCCCATGAACGCACGCACTAAGAGCAGCACCTTGTTGGAAATAGACTGTGTCATGAAACGTACGCGCTAGGTTCAAATGTTGATTTTAAACCTTAATAAAACGTCACTATCAAAGACGCCAATACAAAATATCAATTAAAGAACATATCCGTAAACGAAATCAAATATATGTATAATACTTTACAAGCCAATAAATGACCATGAAATAATCTTCAAAATGAGACGAAGTCAATAAAAATTATTTTCCACGAAGAAATATCCATCAAATGTCTTCAAAAACGCCAATCCAAGGAGACCTTAAAAAGGGGAATATAATTTTGTACGTGGAAAAGCATTTATCGTGGTACCCTTTCCCCTAACAAAAAGCAAATAAATATTCAAAAGGTCAACATAATGTTGCTGCTTAATAAATTGATTTTTCTCCCCGGTTGCTGAACAACAGTACACATTAATCAGTGGCGAATCCAGAATTTAATTTCGGGGAGGGGATAGATCTTTGGAAACGGTCAGGTGGTATGAAAAATTTGGAAATTTTGGTGCAGAATGTTGCAATTTTAAGACAATTGAAGGATTTAATGGTACATTTCTAAAACTCGTGGGAAATTCACAATGAAGTATGAATTAAAATTTAAAAATCTGAATACAAGTTTCGTGAAAGAAGGTTTATTTATCTTACTGTGAACACATTTTAGAGATTTTAATGAAGATCTGGAAGGTAAATATTGAAAATAGTTTACGTTACATTACAAAACTTTCATATCACTAACACAAGTTCATAGCTAGAAATTAGAAAAATTATGGCACGAGTGCAAGTCCATAATTCAACAAAAGTGCGTAAATATGTTACAATATTATGAGTTTCATTCATTGAAAAAATTATTGCTTCTTTAAACAATTAAACATAATAATAATAAAGTTACTGTCAGAAAAGTAGTTACAACTGCGTATGACCTTGTGGAGGACAATAAATTTATTTACTCTCCGCAAGGAAGCAAGCAGGATACCATCCCATCAATTCCCATCAAGAGCCCAAAGGCAAAGGTGGGTTTAACATTTCAGCACACTCCTAAGATAAGAATAAAAATAGTTCACTATGTGTTATAATATTAAGAAAATACCAACAAATTTCATTTATTTATTTTCTGCTTTGATGCCATGAGGGTGAATGTGCGGAATGGAATGCACTCAGGGAATCAATGTTGAAACCGTCACAAGTGATAGATTTTGTAAATTTTAGCGTGTAATATGTTTTAAAATAATTTCAAAATTCCGAAACACTATTGCAAGATCTGACTAAGTAGGTCTATAAATACACAAAACCATAATGCCAATGTGTGTCGAAGTAACGGCAGAAGGTTCGAATACATTATCGACGTAGTTTTTGGAGAGTGGCAATGGAGAAGATAGAATATCGTTTCGAATGTAGATACACATACCAACGTGGGGATTGTTTCCTTCAAATGATTGCCGACAGTAAGAACCCTCTAAATAATACTTAGAAATAAAATTATTATTGATGTTGTTAGTTGAAAGACAAATTTCTGTTTGGCGTAGCAAATCGAATGGATTTTCGCGTACAAGATTGTTAGAGTCCGTCAAGTTGTTTGAAATGAATTGGTCATTATGATGATATAACTATTATATTTTCGCAAAGTGTTTGTGATTCTCGAGAAATGGAATCGAAGATAGATTGTTAGGGGAACACGAATTTGGTTCTGCTTCTTGTCCAGGTTCAAGCCCGCACACTGCACCCGATCGCGATAGTCACTTTCGAGCACCACATCGAACTCTCGAGCGCATGTTGTAACTGTGTGTGAAGGTGGAAGGAGATGTGGATGTAGGACTAGATGAGTCAGACCTGTGTGCGGGAGATGAGGTAGGGGGAGGTGAGAGATCGGGGACCGGGAAGAAATGGATGTGGAAATAGGAGAAAAGATGTGGCAGAAGGAGATGGTGAAGAGGTAGGAGCAGAGGGAGGTGGAAATGGAGATGTAGGAGTGGGTGAATGGATATTTGGATGACGTGAAGCTAGGAGAGATCCGAAGTAATGTTTCCCACACCGTATTCGGTGTAAACCGTGCTGGGTAAAGTCCTTGGAGTCAGGTGTGGTTGCAAATAAGAAATGTGATGTTTGTGTCTAGCAGGTGATATTTGCGAGGTTAATTTAGTGGTTAATTTGTGGAACGTTTCAGCATGGAGGCAGGCTAGACAGTACTTCGTTTGTGTGCTGAGAGGTTTTTAAAAGTTTTTGTACATGTTCAGACTGATCGAAATGACCTCCCAAATTAATGTCATTTTGTCCACCAATTATGATAAGTGTCCCGCTTGGTGAGTGTTTTTGTGTGTGTCCTGTTTCCTAATAACGTCACCCAAACGAGAGTTTGGCTAGGAGAAACCGTAAATTGAAAACTGGTTGGAAGCAATCCACGCAAAATGGAGGACATGTGACTTCCGTATGAATCGGCTAATATGAGCACGTTTGATTTCTGCGTGGAAATGTTGGCTTCAACTCGGGGTAGCACTAATTTATAGTTTTGGGCAGCTGTGCTGACCAGACCTATTAGAAGTGAAGAGTTGAGGTAATGTATGTGTATTTGGTCGAACCGGGTGAAAGCGGAAGGAAGGGCGGCGAGAATACCTTACTGTTGTCTACCAGCGTTTGTATTATTATTGACCTCAAGTGCAATGATCCGTGTATCAAAATAATGTACCGAGTGGCTGAACGCCTTCTAGAGTTCAGTTTTCAGTGCGTTGAGGAATGTAATAGTGTCTGCAGTAAGTTGGTTAGTCATTTAACGACAGAAGCAGATGAGGAAACACGAAAACTTAAAACTAACCCTGAATATTACCTTAATAAGAAATTGATTACTACGGAAGTTGCAAATGAAATATGAATGGAACAAATAAACTGACAACTAAAATAACAAAAATAATTATTTTAACCGACAACTAGATTAATTAATTCCACAATAACGAATGTATTATTATTTTAGTGTGTAGTTAGTAACAATGATCTTGATGACAAAGAATCAAGAAAACAAATAGCAAACTGTTTGAATAATTCTATGTAGTTATGGTGACGAAACTTGTGCTGTGTAACAAGGGAGTAGGATCTCTTTAAAAGTTTAATTATTATGTAATATAATTTGCACCATAAAATTTAAATTCACCAAATGTTTAATTTCGTTTTTCTAAGAACCTAAATGAATATCTTCCCATGTTCTAAGTTGTTCAACTGTATTTTACTTTGTCCCTTTAACAAATAACGATAATTTATTTTCTACAGATACTGTTATTCTTCAGGTTGGAACAAACGACATTAACCTCGACTACATTATGAGTGAGATAAACGATCTTGTTTCGGCTGACGAAAAGAAGTTTCTGCAGTCAATCTTTAAAGAAAATGGTACTATGCGGTGAAAGCACATGTAGTGGCGAAAAATCGGGGCCATCAACGATCGCTGTGAATGGATTTGTAATGCCCTAAATATTACCTTCGTTGACGCAAACAGCTGGATGGATGAAAGCCATTTTGGGTGTGACTGGCTTTATTTAAATAGGCGAGGAACATTAAATCTGGGAAAACATTTTTCGCGGTTCTCACATCCGGAGCCTCCTTCGACGTGCTCTCCTGTTTGAGGTGGCAGGGCAGTATTGATAGAAAATGCCAAAACACTTTTCGTACCTCAAATAAGGGGTGGACATCAGCGAAATGAAAACGGCGGCGGAGGAAGGGAAAGCGGTGACTGCGGCATGGGAGTCTCTGACTTCAGCAAGTAAGTCTCTGACTGCAGCAAGTAAGGTGCCGACGTCATCGTGGGAGGCAATGACTACGGATATTAAGGAGGAGAGGTGGCAACGGTGGTGATAGAGTACATGAAATTCGTCGACCGGTTAATAAGAGTGAGTCGTCAGTGTTGTATTATGTAAATTGTTGGAGCATGTGTAACAAAAAGTTACATTTTTTTCAGTTTGGTTGACATTTGTGAACAGGATATTATCATTGGTACAGAGTTATGGCTATGGGAGGACGTGAAAGATGGAGAAATATTTCGTTCAGATTTTTCGGTATTCAAATGGGACCGAGCGAGTGGTGAGACGGGGTTTTCATTCGTGTGAATAACAATTTCTCGCGCTCTCAAAGCTGGGTAGATAAAATACGCGAATTAATATCTGTTGAAATTGAAGGTTATTCGGGGAAAAACAGAAATTACAGGAATATATGGAGCTCCAAGTGATGATATGCGTGCGATAGATAAATTAGTTAATAAAATGGGTCTCATTTCTAATATAACAAGGAAGAGAATTATCAACGGGAATCTTAACTTACAGCATGTGGACTGGGAGGGTAACTCAGATAGGATTAGCGATGTGCGGTCATTAGTAAACTATCTCATTTGGAATTGTGGCTACTGTCAGATAGTGAAGAAACCGACCAGAGAGGAACGCTATTCTTTGTTTTCCTCGTTCGACAGGAGGATAAGTTCATTTATTGCGACATTGTTGATTGTGTAAGTCACCACCACGCGGTTATCTTGAAGTTCACTGGGCTACTACTGAAATTTCTAGACCACTGGAAAAAATAATTTATCAGTATAATAAAAGGAATGTGTCAGATATCCAGTTTTCTACATCAAAATTGCGCGACATGGGTTGGTACGGGAAGCTCTGTGGAGGACATTTGGTTAAACTTTAAGAATATATTTAAGAGCATTGAAAAATTTGTTCCCCATGAAAAATTAAAAAACAATCCCGACCCTCCATATTATAATAGTTACATCAGACATTTGAAACTCAAAGTAAGAAAAGCGTACAATAATCGAAAGAAAGAGACTAACTACCATAATTATGACCAACTTCTCTCTCAACAGTCATTAATAGTGAAAAAGGTAAAAGGTACCTTTTATAGAAAATTTTTCTAAAATAAAGACAACTATTGGTCGCATTTTTATGAATACCGGAAAGGCAATAAAGAAAGTAATCCTGCAATTAAAAACACAGAATCAAAGAACAAGGTCAATATTACTCGTCGGTTTTCGGCATTTCCTCAACTAACGACAGTTTAAATTTCACCCGTGTAGTTCCCATGCAAATAATTTTGTTTTAAAAATTAAGAAGCTGCGACATCGAATTTCTAATATAAGAATAACAAATCAATCGGACACGACAAAATCCCAGGGGATTTACTTCAACTCAGTAGGGAAGTGGGGAAGATATTTGGGTGCTGGATTTGTAATTTAACGTCTTAATATCTATACTTCTATTATATCTTTTATTATATCTGCCACCGAGCATTGCTCACGATCAGAGTAATATTATAATTATATTAATATTGTCGTATTAATATTAATGAATTATTATTAATATAATTATACATAATGGTAGACCATCTTATACCATGCCTAAGGACTATCTTCCATCAGTGACTTCCTTTCTTTTGAAAACTTTGGAGAAGCTGATGGACAGGTATAACAGGGAGAGGACGCTGGGAGGTCGACCACTGCACCCTCTTTAATGCGTATCAGCAAGGAAAATCTATTGAGACGGCACTTCAACTTGCGCCTAGGTTCGAGAGTACCATTGATCATGGCTGTCTTCCTAGACAAGGAGAGGGCTTTCAACCTTACCATACTAAGCTCCATCAAGCTTAGCCTAACGAATAAAGGAGTTCCTCAAACTCCAGTAAATTGGATGACGGTCTCCCTGCAGGTGCGCCAAGTTCTTCTATCCCTCAACTGTGTAACGTTGAGCGCTATCGTAGACAGGGGTGTACAGAGGGTGCAGTTTTGTCACCATCTATGTGGTGTCTAGTGATGGATGATTTACTTACCAGACTCATATGTTGGTGGTACCTACGCTTTGGGCTACGCTGATGATATCAGTTTGGTAGTAGCAAGTTACGTCTCCAGCACGACTACGGAGCTCATGCGGGGCTCCTTTGGCAGGGTAGAGAAGTGATGTCAGGAGACAAACTTGTTAGTTAAACCTGACAAGCCGGAACTTTTAGTTTTCACTAGATGAAAGAAACTAGTCAGGTCAGCATCGGTCAGGTATATCGGGGTGATCTTAGTTGACGGGCTAACTTGGACAAAGAACACAATAATTATGAGATGGGCGAGGCACGCAAATCATGTGGGAATGTCGTAGAGCTATTGGGAAAACACAGGGACTAGGACCAAAGGTGATCCATTTACTCTATGTTGCTGTCACAAGGCCTTCGATTACTTTTGCATCGTTCGTCTGGTTCCGGGTTAGGGGCAGCAATCACCAAACTAAATAGTATAGAAAGACTAGCTTGTCTAGGAATAACTGGGACGCTGGGCATTACTCCGCTCAGAACCATGGAGGCGCTTCTGTGCCTCCCTCTACTACAGATATATATTAAAGAGCTGGCAAGCATGGGCTATGGTCATTCGGTGGGTGGTCCTTTACACACCCATAGCAGGGATAGGCACCTACGCAAGACCCATAGTAGGGATGATTGGACTTGACGGGACCTCAGTATAATTTAGATTACGACTTCTCGGTGGTGATGCCCATAACGGTGACAGGGTCATTGTCTCAAGGCCGGGGGCCGCGTATAGTTTACGGATATCTCCCGGACCGTAGCGGGGACTGGTGCTGGGATGTGGAGGCCTAATATTAGGCTCTCCCTCTCTTTTTGGAGGATATACCACCGTTTTCCAGGCAGAGGTATTTGCTATAAGGGTCTAATATTATTTATTTTTATCAAAACACACGAAGCATAAATTTTTCTTTCGTGTGTATATCACGTCTCTATCTAGCGACATTCAATGACTATTCCCTATGTATTATTTTGCTTCTCTTTTTCTTTTCTCATCTCTCCCTTCTCACAGCATATATTATCGAGTATTCCTGTAATCCTAGCTTTATTTCCTAAATTCCTTTTCCATAGCTTTGCAAACATCTATATTTCCCTTCGTTGTCCATCATCTTGTTATTTTCTTGTGTATTTGGTGCATCTTCCTTCCTCATTCTCTGCAAATAACACACCTTTTCGCCACCGTATAATTCACATTACCACAAAAAGTGTTCTATCGTTCCAACTCCTTTCCCGCAAACGCAGCCTCCACTATTTCGTATTTTGAATCTTTCGAAATAAGAGTTTATATTCCCGTGTCCTGTCACCACCTGCATCATCTCATCCAACGGTTTGAAATATTCCCTTTTTTTGCAATACGCTCCTATGGAATAAATTCATACGTAGTCCATCTCTTAGTTCTCTTATCCCATTTAATTTGCCAGGCGTCTACTAGTTTTTTTGTTACTCTTTTCTTCCATACTCTTTTCTTCCATCCCCTGTTAGCCCTGCCATTCATCGTTGTTAGTGCTGTAAGTGCGTCATCTGTTGATATTCGCTGTTGGAATCCGTATTGCTCTTCTTCGAATCGTCCATGCTTAATTTCTTCCAATACTCATCGTTTTTATTTCGTGGTAGTATTTTATACAACAGCTTCTCTCCCGTATCTTGCCATGAACACTTTGCCCCATACTCTAAATGTAATGTAATCCAAATTTTCTTCTTGTTGACCTTATCCTATACAACAACGGTTGTCCCCAAACATCTTTCTTCATGTTTTCTACCATAAATGGTCCCTGCGTTTCTACTTTGTAATATCTGTTCTCTTTTATCTTTTTCCTATTCTCTCGATATACTGTTTTACATTCTTTCAATGCTATTTTTTCATTTTCCATTTCCTTCTTATCATAGATCGTCCCCTGCTACTCTCAAATGTATTTTACCCTTCTAGGTTTTCTGTTAACTATCCATGTCTAAAAATCAGTGTCTCTATCCATTTCCCATTTCCATTATCCTTCACATTCCCCCATCCATTTCCTTCTATACATACGATCAATTTTTTTGTCACGTGTTCTTCTAGTAGGCTTTGTAAGTGCTCTACTTCTGCTTTGCACTTTCTCTTTCCATGCAAATATCCATTCACGAATAAGTAATTTTCCCCTTAATAATTTATCAAACATAGTATTCAATTCTTAGTTCCGTACTGCTTTAATTATAATACTTGCATTTCCGAATTTGTGATTATTTTTGTTGCCCACCCTTTGTCTTTCTCCAGTATTCTGTATGATAATTTGTTATGTATTGATTTACCTCCCTGTCGATAATTTCTTTCAAACATGCGAAGTCGTATCCTCTTTCTTTCTTTCTAATATTTCAATTTTTTTTCGCGAGAATCCAAAATACGTCTTTGCACATTTTCTTGTACCAGCTTGATCCCCATCTTCTTTCGACTGCGTATTCATGTTCTTTGCTCTTATTTATACTGGACATCCTCTATCGTTTCTTTCCTGGTCATATTATAAACCCCTCCTCCGTCAATTCACACATGTCCGTTTTTTATCTTTATTTTTGCACATCTCATATCTGTGACCCACGGCTGTACAAGGACCACATACATTTTTTTCTCTCTACAAAATTGTGCTGTCTGATCGTATCTCAGACACCTGTAACAACGCACTGGGCTGACGCACTGTTACCCTATAAGTTTCGCACCCCATATAAAATATTCCTTTCTCCAATAGTCGTGCTGCAACATACGCCACCGTTTCCGCAATTACATTCCCTGTCATCGTCATCCCTCTTTTTATTCGCGTTACTACTTTATCCTTCTCCGGTTATAGTTTCTTTAAATATTGCCTCTATTATTGATTCATCTGTAATAACATTATCCTCATAATGATGTCTGACGCTGTAAATTGTTATCCGTGACTTTCTCTGTTTTGACCTCTGCGCTTCTACATTTTCCTCCCTGTCAGCATCTCCCCCAATTTTTCTGTTCTTTCTTTTGCACATTCCCCTATTATTACCAATTTATCGTCTATATTTCTCTCATTGCTTGTATATTGACCGTATACGTTTTACTTTTCACTATTTTCGCCTGTACCTCCTTCGCTCCCTTTCCTTCTATATTTGTCACACCAACAAGAACGACATTTCTCTTTTTGCCACCTCTTTCCGTTTGTTCCAATCACAACTGCCGCAAAACGTTCTCCCTTGTTCCTTTTGCCTTTCTCCTCTCGTTGTTTGTCTTATTTCACTCAGTATATTCAATATCTCCGTCTCCGTCTCATTGCCTGCAATCACCGGTTCCCATCCATGCTCTCTTTTTGTCTCGCTTCCCATATCGTTTTTGTTTTGCAATGCTCCTATCATCTCTCTCACTGTACCACTTCTCCTGTGGTACCTATTTGATATTCCTCTCCAACTTCTCCTGTTCTCTCACTCATTTTCACTATTTCTCCTGTTGCGTTCCTTTTTGTCATCTGTATCATTTATCTTCCGTAATAACTTCTTCTCTGCTAACCTTCTCCATTTGTGCCTGACGTATCACCTCACTTACTCACTTTATCTCATCTCCTTCTCGGACGTAATCCCTTTGACTAATCTTCACATACTCCCCCTATCTGCTATTTCTCCTATTATTGGGTAACTGATGCAGGCTTTGGCATTGACTAAATTTTATCTCCTAGCCTCGTAAAACGAGTATTCTATCCAGAAGTCCCATAACATGTTTCACTTTGTCTCCCATGTTTCCCTCCTCTCGAGTTATTCCCTCCTTAAAAAAAATTGAAATAGTAGTTTTTTATGCTGGTCAGTGTTAATCATATAAGGAATATGATTGGACTCAGTGACTACATTGATATATGCAGCGACAGACAGGTATCACTAAGGGCAATAGGCGCCAATATAACAACATCCCAACTTGTGTGGAAATGCCGATGGATTTTAGACGTGCTCTTTGAACAGAACCCTTTGGTGGGTTCCCGAGCATACGGGAATCACAGGAAACGTAAAGACGGACGAACTGGCAAAGCAGGTATCTAAGGAACACCTTGTGGGTCCAGAATCCTTCTTTGGAGTATCTCCAAGAAAGGTAATGCAGGAGATTGTCAACTGACAACACCAGCAACATCTCACCAGATGATAGCCACGAAATATAGCGTGTTAATTGGTGCGTCTAACCAATAATATAAGGCCTTGTTAAATTTAAGTTGGAATCAGTAAATTTGTAGAATTTTTATCAGATCACAATATCCTACGGAGACATCTACACATTACGGGGATAGTGAGGATCCAATGTGCAGAATATACGGCATGGAAGTGGAAACCTCTGCGCTTATATTTTGTTTGTGTGATGCTGTGTCTCAAATTAGATGCCGTTACCTAGGTTCAAGAATGTGTTACCTAGGAATCTACAGGGTATCAAGAATGCTAGAATCCACTCCCCGTTGTCCTTTTGCGAGGTCCTTGGGTTGGAATAATACTCTTTAGTAAGGGGTACAACGGGCCCATTAAACCTACTTGCGAGGCTCTGTTCGTAGCCGGACCCATCCAATTTTTAATCTATCTTCTTACACAAAAGACATACCAAGCATACCAATGATTCGTGAATTTCTATACGCAGTCGCGTATTGTTACACGGAATTTGCCCTCCTCGCCAAGCCGTCAAGACTTGCAGCGGGACGTCAACAAACTCATCGAATGGTCACGCAAATGCTTCACGATAAATAAAAAAAATGACTTTCTTATCTCGTTTACAACTAGCCCCATCACCATAAAACCACTTATCATCTTAAGTAACGACATCCCATGGTATGACTCGGTTAAATATCTCGGCGTCACATGTGTTAGAAAATTAATTTTCAGTCAACACCGACATCCAGTGCCCCAAAAATGCGCCAACGCATACGCTGCCTCTACCCCATCTACCGGTGCACGAAGATCTCTTCATAGACTTACATATGATAGCATGAGACAGAAGAAACTGTGTGGTGTCGCCCTTTCTCTCGCTCATCCGCTTGGAGGTGGGAAAGTGGGAAGGTGCGCTATGACTTGTGCGCAGCAGTTAGAGAGTGGAATCGAGTTCCCCCACCCAATTCGATGTGCAAGAGAGACAGACAGGAAACTTAATTTTCCTCTTCGGACAATTGGTACATAAAACCGCTGGGTCTGTTTATGTCTATGGATCTCTTGCGCGGTCAAAGTTTCGATTTATGTATAAAACATGCGTTCGTAGCGCAGACGTGTGCGTTTTAAAAGCGTGGGCCGCCTCCATCCGCTCCGCCGTAAACGCACTCACGCGCTTTGAACATCACTTTATTTGCATCACGTGTAAACTTCCGAGACACACGCTCTTCGACTCAGTTTAAAAAATATATAAAATTACCCCAGTTTCGAAATTTATTCATAAACTTGCAAAGAACATATGAATTTCATTTGTGAATATCCTTGAACAAAGCCGTTATTCGAAAACAATCAACAACACAAACATCTCACCCATCAATGTTGCACTTAAACTCTTCCCCACAAATCTGTGGTGTCCGACGCGTATATAAAAATTCCATCTGTAAATCTGTCACCCGACTGTTGCCGGGATTCCCGGTTTGCGGCTCAGTTACCTTATGAACGCTTTAACTTTCCACCCCACCCCCTTACCGTTCCATGTAGATAAGTTTATGTAGTAAGAGGTACCACGGTGAATATTGTACATGTTGTTAAAATAAATTTAAAAAAAACTGGAAAAATTGGTGAATAGACACGATAGGGATCAGGCTCATGTCCTCCTTCTCACTTTAGCCCACTGTGACGTCGCCGGTGCAAGATCCGAGCGCTGCGCCTTCCGGGTCAATGTATTAAATCTTTCTGTGACCCGTATGAAACGTCTCGTATTTTGTAATTCTAACTATTGGGCATTTTGTATACGATTATTTATATACAATAATTATTGTGATTAACTGTTAATAACCAATGGCAACTTACAAAGAACAGTTATGTGTTATTCCTCCTTGAATTAAAGTCTTATAATATTTGAAATTCATAATTACCCGAAGAAATTTTAGAATTGGAGAGATGTATTACAACATATTAATCGATACACATTTGTAAATTAAGAAAAGTATTCCGAATCAATTAAAATTATAAATTTTACGTATCCTAATTTATTGAAGTTTAATTAACTTTTTCCCGTTCTTCCGCCTGTCATCTGTTGCTTTGCCGTAATTTTTTTGACACTTAGAAAAAACGATTCTGAAGTTTTCACAATTTGTCCTTGAGAACCCTGTTTTCAGCCTTAGCAGCTTCTAATCCTACAAATATTTTTTCAAAACTAAATTTTCTTCTCTCAACTCATTTAATTCTTCGGATATTTGTCTCAAGTCATTTAATATTACTGTCATCACAGGACGTGGAGTCAGCAAGGCTCGGTGGGTAGAGCGCTGAGTTGCCGGCTGGATGGTGGGGATTTTTAATCATACCCCAACATTCAGATTGACTCTCAGACCTACTCAGCCTGATGTAAAATGAGTACTGGGCCAAACCAATCGTAGCGAGATGCTGGCTACACCTCCTCCTTCTAGTGCCGAGGCCAAGAAATTGCGAAGCTTTACCCTCCGCGAACCCCTTGGACACCTTTGGGGCGTGTTGTGGGACAGTTTGACATTTTGATCATAGGAAGTAGAAATATTAGCTCACTAGCTTCAGAGTTTTCGTTTGATCTCATCTTCAATTCCATTGTGTTCATTTCTTGCCAATTTTTCCTTGATCGAGGTGGATTTGTTGGAGGTGGAGAAAATTTGTCACAATTTTTCTCTCTTTTATCAGCTCCATGTTTCCCCTCGGATTCAACAGCAACCGTGACTGGCAACTAATTTTATTTTTTAATTTTCTTTTAGAACCTCCAATTTAAAATGTCTTTCAAAATCAGATTCTTCAAAATGATCCGAACATACTAGTGCATATTCAATACAAAATTTATCCGCACGCTCACCCAAGTATTTTTGTTCTTTAACCTTGGGGAATGAGATGTTTTCCCTTTTACAATTTTTTTCGTTGTTGGAATATTCGGCAACGGCGCAATACATCATATTAAAACACGCAAAAAACTGAAAACATCATTGTGATAACTTTCGGTTAAGTGAAAATGGCGACCAGCCGGGACTCGAACCCGGGTCCCTTGCTTTGATCGCAAGGGTGTTAACCGCTACACCACCGGTTCGCCTTAAACAACTGTACACCATTTCCACCCAGACCTCATTGTACACAACTAAACTGAACAATTTGTACACACTTTTACTTAGTACGAAACTTCTCTGAAATAATTTAGAAAACTTATGAATGGGAATGGAAATTCCGTGAAACTTAGCCATGCGAATCAACACAATAAGCAGGTTCTGTTGCACATGTGACGTCATCGGCGCCACAGTCTACTGCGCACCCCGCTCGTGATATCTACCGTGTAGTTTTTGTAACTGTGGGTACTTAGAGTTAAATATAAATAGAGGCAACCGTCTCTGCTGCAGATTGTCCGTGAGACAGAAGGTACTGAGAGATGTCACCCTCTCGCTCGCACATTCGCTTGGAGGGGGAAAAGTGCAACGACTTGTGAACAGCTGTCAGCAGTCAGGACAACCGGCGCATACGGTTATATATTATACCCTATTGAGGGGGGTATAATCTCCTATAAACCACTTCTGAGACAAATTTCGAACCAGTTGCGCTGTCTACTAATGTCTGATGGTCAGAAGAACTAACTTAATGACGTCACGTAAATGCAAAAAGCCGCTTTCAAAAATGGGCATTCAAACAGATTTTAATCCATGAAATTCGAATTGAATGAAATGAAAGCTTAATTTTTTGCGATCATCAATTCAAGTTTCATGACAATAATTAGCTAATTAACCCTAATCTAATGATAAATTCAATTCTTCTTCGAAGGGCGGGATCATATCTTATCCAGCAAGCAACAAGTACTCTGAGGAGATATGATCAGGATAATAATAATAATAATATTGTAACACATTAAAGGCAGAGGTAATATTAGTATAATATGTTATAATTGGCGAGGATTGTATCGTAACATATTTCTCAGTAATTCTGCCAGTAATGAGTAACAATTATTGGCAACAACAGTAGTAATAATAATAGCAATAAAATGTATGAAAAGGTTTAAGAGATAAATTAAATCAGATACAAATTTTTTATTCAATGCAAGAATTTATTTAAAACATAAATAATGCTCATAGAAATAATTTATACATCTGTGCCTAGATTTCAGCAAAATTAAGAAATAGTAGAACTGCAAAGTAAAACTGATTGTATTACAGTTATAATGTACACAACTAACCTACGATAGAGCTCAGACACAAAATAATGCTATGGGAGATATAAGAAGTTAAATTTACAATCATATCGATACATGTAGATCTATTCCATTAGTATCTGTGGGAATAATGGTATTATTTAATCTAAATATTTTTGTAACAAATAAATAGATCAATAAATAAATGTTTTTTCTTCACACTAACTTCCAAATCATCCAAAGAGCATTCTTAGATTAAAATGTCAGACTAGTTTGAATATTTAATATATAATAAACACATCATTTAATACCCGTGAAAGGTGGGGCAATTTCGCATCCTCTGAATTCAACATCTATCACTTTTCTTAAAAGTTCTATAAAAATTTAATTTTTTTAAGACTGTTAAAAAAATAATTTGTTGTGACGTCGCGAGCTGCGACGTCCTCAAAATAGTGAAGTGTATTTTATTTCAGTAAAACTCGTCACCTTAACATCTTAACTTCAAAACTTAAGAGCGCAGATATTGCGCTCGAAAGGCGGAAAAGTGTTTACAGCTTGTAGAGACTTTCTTCACGCCGTCGAAGGGGTGTGAATTAAAAGAGGATGTGTCGATCTCCGATCGCTCAAAACGGACTGTAATTCGGACCGCCGCCCTGCCGCTAGGTGACAGCACTGTCGCGCGAATACCGACGCAATTTGGTATTGATAGCTCTCCTGCGTCGATCAGTTAGCTGCCATCTGTTGTGAGTCTGGAGTGTCCGACGTATATTGTCGGAAAGTTGTGGAAAGTGCTCTAATTTGTACTCTTCGATGTATTACAAATCCTTGACGAAAACACCTGTATATGATAGAGGGATCAGCGGCATCGAGGGTTAGGATACGTAGATCTCAGAATTCTCCGAAATTATTACGAAAGTATGTTCATGTTCTCAGACAATTGTTTCTTTATCTTACCGTAATTTATCCACAAACTTCACACATTTGGATTTCAGGGAAACCAGAACGAAGGCCCATCTCGACTTA
The DNA here is from genome assembly GCA_002313205.1 of Laupala kohalensis. Taxonomy (NCBI): domain Eukaryota; kingdom Metazoa; phylum Arthropoda; class Insecta; order Orthoptera; family Trigonidiidae; genus Laupala; species Laupala kohalensis. The sequence continues at coordinate 161,731 of NNCF01136098.1, read as the reverse complement.
AAACATTCAGGAACAAAGCTATGCCTCATTCTTTCGAGTTACGTATACGAACAAGATATTAGCTACACCAACGAACAACCAAACAGCTCTAACTTCACTTCCCATCAGAGATGTGTGTGTGCGCGTGAGAGAGAGCTCGAAGACCAACTTGCCAGGAAAACGTTAGTTTTGTCAACATGTCAGATACTTTGCCCGGCGGGCCGAATCCTTGACTTCCACCCAGGGTTGTCAGGTCTTCAAAAGAGAAATATCGTACAAACCTTTCTAACTTATCTTACTTTGGTCTCAATTACCGTACGTCCTGTTTTCACATACTATATCATACTTAATTTTTATTTTCTAATATTTTAATAAACCTCATTTTGTATTTACCGCACTGGCCTCAAAAATTATTTGTTTCATGCACTGTGTTATGAATAACGAAGAATGAACTCAGTTGAAAAACACATGAGGATTGGTATGCTTTTCGTACGACCGAAAACTTTTCTTTGAGCAGAATAGATCCAAATAACGTAAATGTACGTATGATTCCAGTTTTACTGATTTTAAATACGCTGCTAAGCGTATTACCGTTATATCATATGAAAAAATTAAAGTTTGAGTTGTAGTTGACAAAAAGTAAAACTATTATTTATTTACTGTTATAATAATATTTAGAGTATATTAAACTAAATTGAATTGTTTATATCATTTTTGGTGACGTATTCGGAGGTTACTGGATGCTCCGCCTGGGTACACCATTCACAATGGCGCCAAATCTTTCTACTTAACACTCATATTGTTCTAAAATATCATGAAACCAATTTTATTCATGTTTTCATTTACAAACTAAACTGTGAATTTAACACCGTGGTTTTTAAAACTCGTTCCCTTACGTTGTAATAGTAAAAAAAATAATGAATGTTGTAAGGAAACACGACACATTTCCCTTTTCCATCCCTTTTAAACGCACATAAAGGACGTATAAAAAAAAGAACTTAAAATATCAATAAATGGTTTAATAAACATGATAATAGAAACAGAAATAATACGAAATATTTAATAATAAGATACTTTTTATCTTGTAATTTTGTTTTTGAGTCTAAGAATAAAAAATCAACAATTTCTCCTCTCTTTACAATACATAAAAAATTGTTTTATATTTCGTATTATACCATTCGTATCTTGTTACTCCACTCTCCCGTAAGTATAACATTACTTTAAATTGAGTAAATAGAGATAAAAAACATAGACTTCTTAAAATAGTTGGAAGGCATACAAGAAAAAATTATTACTCGATCACATATAATTGATTACTGCATAACTAAAAGCAAACCACGGGGCCCCGAGATGAATCTGGCATTACTTCCACTTGTGCAAGGCTCCTTCCTTTCTCTTTCCTGACCTTCCTTGGTCACCTCTTGTTCTTTTCGATCCCGACGCTAGGGTATCTTTCCTTTTTCCTCTTTTTTCATTTTTTAAATGATGAATGTAATGTTTTGAGATATGTTGATATTTGAGTTGTAATTCAGGAGGGTTTTTAGTAGGTATGGTTGAGTTGTTCGGCGAGTCTCACACGCGGGGAGAGTCATGTTGGCTCTCCCTATTACGTAATTGCATTTTCCCTACCTGTACAAGTTTTTAGGGCTCTAATGACCTCGATGTCGTCGAGCCGAAAAGTCCCACAAAAAAATTAATAAATAAAAGTAAACCTAGCTAATTGCATAAAATTAAAATAGCTATATTGAAGAATACAATCGTAATGGATGCTCACCGATCCGTATTGTCATTACGTATTGACAACTTCAAGCGACAAGATTCAAACACGCTTGTAGTTACGAGTCTGTCCTACGTGAGCGACAGCGACCCTGTAGCGCTACAAGCGCGACATTCGACGACGCTTGAACTTCTAACATACTTGAATTTTGTCGCGCGTCAGACGCTACATTTCACACAAGGAGACTATACAAGGAGTATATAGTATCCTTGATTTCACACAACCTACTTGATTATAGTAGAGATTATCGTTTGTAAACAATAAAATGAAGTAGTATCGACTAGGTCTTGACATTTCGTCGCGATCTCGCCTGAGGCTACTGTTTTATAGGTTTCATGTAGTACCGAAGTGATTACGGTTTTGTGCAAGTTCAAAACACAACAAACCCATTTTTTGGTGTTGTAAATTAGTTCTTTTTTTTAGTAATGTAATCGTTAATGCCATTTTCAAGGAAATAAAAAGTACAAGTCAACACATTGGTATATTCAAAACTTTTTGGGACGCAGAAACAGTTGCGAGTACAAATGTTAAAATTCAATGTAATTAAAATGTTATTTTCTGATAAATTTATTGTGCTTTCATGGCATATTTACCTCAGAACCACACATTTCCCTATAAATCCGTCTTGTCACATATATTCACGTATTGTTTACGGTGTGGCGCCATCTTGCTTAAAGAGCCGACCGATCGCGCGCGCGCCCACCCAGGATACTCAATCCTGGCGATGCCACGCTACACTTCTGTCGCTTGAAGTTGTCACTCGCGTTTGTCGCTCACGCAGGACACGGCCTACATAGGTGACAAACGCGTGCGACAACTTTAAGCAACAATATTCAAACGTACTTGTAGTTTGCAATATTCAAACGCAGTCCTGCGTGAGCGATGGCGTCATTGTAGATCTAGAACCGCGACACTCGACGACGCTTGAACTTCAAACATGCCTGAGTTTTGTCGCGCGAAAGACGCTACATTTTATCCACGACCTACTTTATCATACTAGAGATCATATGATCAATTTGGTCTTGATTTCATCGTGATCTCGTCCGAATTTTTGTAGATTGTGGACAAATTTCGTGAAATAAAAAAAGTCTCTTAATGAAATTTTGGTAGGAGAAGTAGGCAAGGGACGTTCCCTTTGGGATATGAGAAACAAGAATTATCATAATAGGTTCGTCACAGACGATATGTGGGCTGCAGTTGCTACTGCAACAAGAATGGAAAGTATTTTTTATATTTTCTGTATTTATTTGCTGGAAGAGAAACGCAGGCTTCAGAACTAAATATTTGTATACAGTTAACTGCATGTTACTTAGTAATAATAATAATGGAATATGAAAAAATATATAAATATAAGTAAAAGAATAGAATGTAAAAGAAATCTGTTAGAATGTGAAAAAGAAAATAATAATATATAATTGAACCACATAGATGTATTGATGTATGGCGAGTCATAGTACTAACAATAAAAACAATAATATTTACATATAAGAATAACAATAATATAATAATTTTGATACATTTAACAATATTTATTTAACTTAGGCTAAGTAGAAGTTAACATAAAAAATACAATTATTTTCTACTATTTTATATATTGTTGGAATTCTATTATTTTACTTATATTTTATTATTATGCTAAAACAATGCAATATAATGTTGTTAGATCTTTTCCTGCATCATGGGTCACCTTCTGAACCTTTGTTCTAATGATTACCTGCAATAGATTGTATTTCGTACATTAGTTATTGTCATTGAGAAATTCTTGTACACTGTAAGAGAGTTTCTGTTGTAAGAATTGAGTTTTGTTTTGAATGGGTTCAGTGTATTTATGGTTTGAAGGTTTAATGGTAACACATTATATAGTTGTATACCTGCATTATGAATGCTTTTTTGGCTAAGAGTGGATGTTATCTGTGGTTGATGGATATTTCTGACCTGTGCTGTGAACATGAACAGTGGAATTAAATCTGTAGTGGTCCTTGATTTTTTTACGATCAATGTCTTTCCTCAATGGCCTTATCAATTTACGTTCTTGGTAGCCACAAGAGTATGGTGAATAACAAACACAGAGTTCGATTCACTGATTCTTATCGCAGCAAATAGCAAACAGAATACTGTACGCAGCCAGTCAGTAATTACCTTAACAATAGTAGTTCAAGACGGACCATCAGTTGCCAAAACGAAGTGGTGTGAGGCCATCTCAGACCATACCATTCATGGTTACCGCTACGCCTGCACAGTTCTCCCATTCATCAGAGTCAGAGGCTGACGACCCTCCGCCAACATAAAAGATACCAAGCCCGTTGTTCCTTCTGTTCCAATTGACGAAGACACAGCACTTGATGGAATTTATCAAAGTTCAAACCATTTGGAGTTCATTTGACGAGTTTATATTTCACAGCCGGGAACTTCATCACAGTGATCTACTGTCGTGATGTTCCGCCCGATCTGTCTTGACTGATGTGTGTTGCCTCTTAATTAAGTAACTTCGCCCCCACTCGGTACCCTGAAGTTTAAGATAACGCTCCTCCCACTCTGACGTCATATGTTGTTGTTCACCAATAATTCTAATTTTTACACTACACGTGGAGTACTTCTGATTGGTTGCCCTTATGTGACGTATGTTCACTACTGGCCAATTGCCACTACGGATTTATATGGTTTTTCCCTTGTCTCTGAACTAAGTGTTTTTCCACTAGTTTGCCTTCTGCACCACTTTCCAGGCTCGCGACCCTAATCTTTTCTCGAGATGATATTTAATTTAAACAGCCTCCATTTTTATTCTCTTCGTCACTTTATTCCAACGTGTCTGACCCATATCTTTGACACTCCTTAACTTTCTAAACCCTACGACTCTTCCTCCGCAGATGTTTAAGGCCCTACATTGTTTCTGTGCTTTGTCACTCACTTTCTATTGAAGCCCCGTGAGCTTCATGGCTCGCCAGTCAAACCTCGATTCTCCTCCTCTCCATCGTTCATCAGTCTCGCCTATAGAATTCCCCAACAAACCCCTGTTCATCCCCTCGACAACTTTTCATATTTATAACTCTACACGTGTTCCCGGATTTGTTACCGATCATAGTCCGAACCTCTTCCCCAAATTTCTAAAGTAACTTACTGTGTGCCCTTTCAGTTTATATTTTAACAACGCGTCTGGTCAATTTACATCACAGCCCGGGCACTTAACTGGACGTTCTTATGACCTCATTCCAAAAGGGGAAATGCCAGAACCTTTGAAGAACCATCTTCGCACTCCATTTCTGTCCTTGCTCTGGGTCACGCCGCGTATCCCACATTTTCTGTCAAATTTGCTCTCCCCATAACAAAACGTTCAATAATTTATTTATAAAACGTATTAAAAAGTAAGGAATTAAATATTCCTTACAATATATTCCACAGGAGGTTCAAATTCACCTGTACGTGAACCTGCAACCCAGAATTAGTTTACAAAAAACAAAACAAAACTTAGGACTTAATTTGATAAAATTCATAGATAATCTACAAGAAGTAACGTAAAACAAATCATGAAATTAAAAAAATTGTAAATTTACTAAATCATAGAAAATTAATAGTCGAACTAACAAAAATTAAAAATTAGTAATAAAACAATACAAACCGTTTTCCTTTAAAGTATGTCAGTAACACTAATAAAATCAGACATTCAATAAATTTGGAATATAAATTAAAATTAGATAAATACTCAGGACAAAAATGTAGAGAAATCAATATGAAATATGATATAAGTTAACCGTTAATTCAAAAATCCAAATCTTATAACCAGGGCCCGGATTTTGATGATCTAAAAATATATATAAATGACCAATAAAATGATCTAAAAACTCAGTAAAATGATCTAAAAATGACTTTAATTTTTTTTCTTTATTTCAGAGTATGAGAGTACAGCACAATACTGTCTTCTGTAACGTTAGAACTGAAATTAAAAATTAATATTAATTTAAACTCGCAAATTGGTATGGTTTAGGAAGAAGAATCTTCCTTATTCAGAATTATTGCAGTATGCACTGGTTCTCGAAAGTTAGGGAACGCCTGTTGTCGGCAAGCACATTTTTGTGAGAAACCCCTTTCCACATCCGCTGATATAACTTGAAATAAGCTAAATCAGTGGCAGTGCGATATTCTTCAAAGCAGGAAGTATCAAATGTTTACCAATTAGCACTAGAGAAATGCGACACAAAATGTTGTATCCAGACTTTTTATCAAGAACATTTTCCACTTTCTTAGATATCTTTCTTCCAACTTCTCCCCCTACACTTTTCAAATCAGATGCAATTTTGTTAACTAGAGTTAGAGAACTCTCCAGACTTGCACCTCTCTTCTGTACACGTGTGATTCCTTGTGTTAAGCATCTGAAATTTGCCTTTATGAAGGCTAGTTGTCCTTCAATTTAACTGTTTGAAAATAGTGTTTTAGCCGTGTCAATTACAGTAGCATCGTCAGGATTTAGTCTTTCGATAACACGCTTCACCATCAGGAAATGATCGCTATAATATATTGCTGAATCTATCCAGCTGCCCCACCGGGTGATGACAGGTTCTGTTGGGAATGGAATGCCGGGAGACATGGACTTGAAGAGCAGTTTACGAGAGGAAACCTTGACAAAAATTTTCTTCGTCTTTGACACTACGCAATCCACTTGAGAAAAATGTGCTCTTAACTTCCTCTGCCACCCTATGCATAGCCTGTGCTAAGCAAGTAATGTGCACCATTTTCGGGTAAAAAGCTTGTATTGACTTTTCTGCTTTCACTTAGCATTGTTCAATGTCCAAAATGGGATGTTTGCAGAAACTAAACTTTCACAAAAGTCTCTGTAAAAATCTGACGATTTATTCTCCTTCATGGATACACTTTGTTGCAGAAAAAGTTGCGTGGACTTTTTCTTGCGAGTTCCACTGCCCGCACATGCTTATCGCGACCCACATGTTGCCGAACAGAGTATTTTCTTTCGGCTGATACCTTTGTTTCGCACATCTTACAAAATAACACTTCACTGTCCGTAGATAAAACATCTCCAAATTCAGATAGAATTTGTCTTAAACACCAAGATTTAGATGACTTTATTTTAGGCATGGCTGAATGAAACTACGAACACTGAACTAAACACCAAACTTTCCTCTCAGAAAATCTGTGCATAACTAAATCTGTGACAATGAAAATAACAGATCAAACGCTTGCCTTTCAACTTGCACATAGTAGAGGGGCCTTTTCTGCTACTACAGGTACAGTGGAAATAGGAGAATTGCTTGCTGCGACGACAATATGTACGGTATAGGTAAGAAACCGACTCTCAACAAGTACATTGTCGACCTACTGATAAAATGTCCAATTATTTCGTTAGATTTAAAATAAATGTTAAATAATTTAATAATTGTAGTTAATCTAATTTCTTGCAAAAAAAGAACAAGAGGGGTCAGAGGAGGGAGTAAAATGCAAAAACTGACCAAAAACTGACGTAAAAATTGAAAAAATGACCTAAAACTTCAAAAGCAGAAAATATTACGAAAAATGCCCAATAAAATAAACAATATTATAATCAGAGATTCGTGTTCAGGATTTTAATACTTAAGAGCAATGCATATTGCAGAAGGAAAAGAAGATGACATGTCATCGAAATCCGGGCCATACTTATAACAATGATGAAAAACAACACAAAAATACATGAGTCATATGAAGTGAGTTTCTGAATAAAATACAACTAACAATTAGATTGCAAAATCTGTTAAAAACATTCACACATTACATTCATTCTTACTAAGAAATATGTACAACTGTACAGTCTGGGGTGAAATTAAAATAAAACAAATTTACAACAGTAAAAACCTTATTAAAATATTAGAACGACTGTTCAATGGGACATGATTTAGCGAGCTTATTGCAGCACAATGTAATCTTTCAGTTTCTTATAGGCGGAACTTTGAGTGAACTTTAGAAACAAAGTTTATTTTTCAACAAAAGTCATTGTTGATGAAGTGTATTGTACAACTAAATATGTAATTTATATTATAACTCGCAAAATAAACTAATAACTGAAGTTGATGAGATATAATATAAAATAAACTTAAGTCATTATTGATTTTCTTTTCAGAATTTTGTTACTATGCTTGAGGTAAATACTTAAAAAAATCAGAATTATTTCTGGGGGCATATCTATGTTTAAGCTTTCATTTGGAAAATGCAGCTTACAATGTTTATTTTTTTAAATTATTTATCATTATTAGTTTGTAATGTTAAACAAAAGAAATCAGAATTGTTTGGCCAAATACAGTTTATGATGAAAGAAATACAGAAAAAATTGTGTAAGTTTTCAGGCATATTAATTTTCTTACTCTGAAATTGACATTTCGCTGGGATGACTGTACAGGTAAATAATATAGAATTAACAGATAAAAAGGGCATGCACACTTCTAGATGTCAATAATTGAAAACAAAATATATGTCAAGATGAAGCATAGAAAAGAAATATTTATGTTGCAAATAAATTATTAATACAAAGGTAGCTTTCACAACTGTGTCCACATTGAGCACAGAAAAAATACTACTGCTATAAGTAACAAAAAATTATGGAAACAAATATAATTTACACCTAAATGTCATACACATTAAATTGCCTTTCTATTGCTATTTAAACACCAAGTTTATATTATAATTAGGGTGCTTCCCATGAATGCAATTATTCGAGAATTTCTGTAACATTTTCAAGTTCTACAAGAATACTTACAGAATCCAACTTTGATCCCATTTCTCCTCATATTATCCTGATAAGATTAATTAAGTACTACCATGGTGTTGGACCGTTGTTCTGGCACTGGTTTTTGGAATTAGTTTTTTTATTTATATATTTAATAAACTTAGTTTTAATTTAAATAGATGTGCCAGGTGTTTTAATTATGCGTGTAATTTACATAGGGAGCGTAATTGTAGGAATAAATAGCAAAATACAGTCAACGTCTTGAACCGATAAAAACAATATAGCTATATATTTGTCTAAGTGCAGTCAATGTGACGTCACCTTGAGGAAGACAAACTACAAAAACATTCACAATGTCAATTACCTATCCTCAACACACACCCTTAATTGGCATTGCATAACAAGTATTACACCACAAATTTTCAAACACTGCAAAGCCACATATAAAAAAATAGAAAACATCAAAATGCTACAAAATACCAATATCAAAATAGAAATCAAACAATAAGAATTATTTCACAAAAGAAGATCTGAATTTTTCAAATATTGGACGACAAAGGGGTTTTGTAAAGATATCTGCTATTTGATTTTTTGTATCACAATATTGTAGATCAATTTCACCATTCTCCACTCTTTTCTTTATGAAATGAAACCTGACATCTATATGCTTACTCCTACGATTGAGCACGCCATTGCTGATTATATCAATAGCACTCTGACAGTCCACATTCAGTTTTACTTTCACAGTTTCTCCAGTCAATTCCCTCAGAAGGTTTCTGAGGTAGAGTAGAGATTTCGTAGCATCTGCTGCAGATACATATTCTGCCTCTGTGACCGAAGTTGTCACAATTGGCTGCTGCCTCCATACCCACGCAACTGGTCCATCATTGTAGAACACAATAAAACCGCTGGGGCTTTTGCGGTTTGTTGGATCGTTCGCAAAGTCGGAGTCGCGGTAACCAACTAGTCTTCTTTGGTAGAATTCACAGTATACGAGATCCCCAGTTCTTTGGTTGTGTTGACATAATTCAGCGTTCTTTTCAGGGATATCAGATCTGAATGAGATGGGTTTTCCTCACGTCTTCCACTGACCCCAACTGCGAAAGCTATGTCAGGGCGAGTCTTGGCCGAGAGGTACAAAAGACTCCCAACTGCCTCTCTGAAAGGAAATTTCACGCAATTTTCAGATTGACCTTCAGCATTATCCCCAGCAATTATGGGAGTATGGGTTGGCTTTGAATTTGACACATTGTATCTCTCAACGACCTTTTCAGCATATAGTCCGATTGACACAATATTATAGTTCTCTCATTCCTCTCAATATTGATCCTACGATAACTTTTTGGATCAGTCTCATATGAGATCTTAAAAGTTTTCTGCATGGAAACAAACAGATCAGTCATTTCTTGTTCGTCAGACCCAGTTAATAGACCATCATCAACATGTATGGCCAAAAGCATTGTGCGTTTCTGACTGACGAAAATGCATTGCTCAGTCTTGAGTTGGATGAAACCACGGGAGCCAAAAAATTTCGTAAAGTTTGTTCCACTGAGCTGGTGCCTGTTTCAGTTCATAAAGTGCTTCCTGAAGCCTGCACACCTGCCCTTTTTCGTCATATCTTTCAGGTAAGTGCATATATATTTCTTCTTTCAGGTATCCATAGAGAAATGCAGATTTTACATCAAACTTTTTACCTTGAAATTTTTTTTTGCAGCATGGGCGATCATTACTCGTAGCGCGTCGCTTCCGATGACAGGACTGATGACCTCATTGTAATCAATACCTGCCCTTTACTGGCACTCCCTGACAACGAGTCTTGCACGATATGGTCCATCGTCCTTCACTTTGAATACCCATCGCAATGTAAATATCTTTTTGTCTTTTACTTCTTCAATGTCAACCAATGTCCATGTGTCATTTTTCTCCAAAGCTTGTTTTTCTTCTTCAATTGCTTCCCTCCACCGAGAGCTGTTTTCACCTTTGATGGCTTCATCAAAAGTAATCATTGCATAGTCATTTAGATGTTTTGGTTTGTTTGTTTTTTCACGACAAACTCTTCCTAATTTTTCTCTTTGTTTTTCAGGCTTTTCTTCCATTTCAGCTTCTGAGGATTCATCTTCGATATCTTCTCTTTGATCGTCACAAGTATTGAAAGCGTTTTGAACGTCTTTGCTTGGTTCTTCTCCAGCAGTACCCTCCTTGCTGTCATCATTGTAGCTCATCTCGTCAATGTCATCTTCAACGTTGTTTGAATCATTTTCTTGAGGAAATAAACAGTCGTAACTGCAACCTTTCTTCTTGATTTCTTCCAGTACCCTTTTCTGGTCTGGTGAGACAAAGTTTACGTTCCGAGATATAATTACTTGTTTTTCTTCTGGGATGTAGATACGATATGCTTTACTGTCCTTCGCATATCCCACGAAAATACCTTGCTTCGGTTTTGGGTCCAATTTTTTTCTCTTCTGGTCGGGGACCTGGACGAACGCCTTGGATCCGAATATTTGGAGTCCCTTGACGTTAGGAGTTTTGTTCATGTGGTATCTTCCATTGGACCGTGCTCTTTCCAGTCAAGTTCAAGACATGAACTGCTGTATTCGTTGCTTCAACCCAATATCTTTTATCAAGACCTGATGAGATCAGCATGGTACGAGCTTATTCTACCACTGTCCTCATTTCCCGTTCAGTCCTCCCATTTTGCTGAGGTGTGTACAGTACTGAGAGCTGGTGTTGTGTTGTATACCCTGGGCTTTTAGGTAGTTCTCCAGTTCAGCGTGCAGATTTTCCGTTCCTTGATCAGATCGGATGCATTTGACTTTCTTGCCTGTCTGTCGTTCATCATAAGCCAAGAATTTTCTCATCACATCTGGAACTTTAGATTTTTCAGTTAGTGTATAGCAGAATCTGTTATGGGAGTAATTATCTTTTATCAGTAGAAAATATCTGGTACCCCCTAGACTATCAACCTCCATCTTGCCACAGAGATCTATGTGTAGAAGTTTGCATGGTTCAGTGGACTTGGATGCACTAAGATCAAACTGTAATTTGTGCATTTTCCCCATGTTGCAGGCGTCACAGTTGAAATTTTCGACATTTGGGGTATCGATTTCAAAATCAGACAAAATTGACTTTACGTATCTGACATTTTGATGAGCAAGTTTCTGGTGCCAACTCTCGAGAATAGAATCAAAAGCAGCAGCAGCACATGCAGGTTCTTCCTTGCTTTTGTCAGCAACCATATTCAGAATAAATACCTTATCCTTCAGGTTTGTTTCAGCAAAGACGGTATTCCCCTTTTTCAGTTAGTACATGTCACCTTCTCCTATTAGCATGTGGCCCTTGCTGAGTGTCTGAGAAACTGAAAAAAGGTTCATTTTTAAATCTGGGACATGTAGTACATTATTGAGCACATTTCCCATCAGTTTATTGGCAACTGTTGTTGTGACGTGAATATCACCAACACCTTTGACGAGTCATTCTTTTGTTTCTCAACTGACTTGTCTTTTTGTTTGCGAAACCAACAATTTGTCAAAATATGCCCTGGCTTCCGGCAGGAATTACAGATAATGGGGCTAGAGTTTTGGCTAATGTCATTTGACTTAGGATTTGCAGGATTATGGAAACATTTATGACTGGGATGAGTCGATAAACCACAAAAACACAGTTGGGCAGCATGGGACAGTAATGCAACATTTTCCCTGTCTCCCTCACTTTTGGCCTTCATTCTTTGCTTTTCAATTATCAGTCGAGACGTCAGTTCATTGATGGTTTGCCTTGTTGGGTCAACTGACTCCCAAGATTACACAAAATGCCCTAAATTTGATGGCAGGGACATCAAAATCTTGTTCACGGCTTCTTTGTCTGAAATGCTTTCACCCTGAAGCTTGAGTCTGGCACCAATGTCAAGCAATCCAGATATGAAGGTAGCAATACCTTGATTTTCGTATTTCAGGTCAAAGAAAGCAGTATGCAAAAGATGAACGCTTGTTTGAGATTTCTGTTCATAAATCATGAGTAGTTTGGCCCATATTTCCGCAGCTGCAGTGCAAGTCAAAATATTAATCATGGATTCTTCTTCCAGCCGGGATACTAGAAAGTCTTTGACCTTTCTATCGCGAGCTTTAAACAATTCCAGAGCTTTATTGTACTCAGCTTCCTTATCTCTTTCAAGTGCAGGAGGTTTTTCTTTACCTTGAAGAAGAGAACCATACCCTCGAGCTTCCGCCGAGATTGTATTTTGGAACTTGAAGATATTCCAGATGGAATCACCTTTCAATTTAACAACCGTGACTGGTTCCATTTCTTTCGTTTTCGCAGGGACCGCAGCACGACGTAGACTCGCGAACAACGTAGACACAACCTAAAAACTTCACAACCGAAAGAAACGCATTGTTTAGCAACCGTTCCCCGTAAATTCACTGGGCTGCATAACCACATAGTTTTAATTTAAATAGAGGTGTTTTAATTATGTGTGTAATTTACGTAGGGAGCGTAATTGTAGGAATAAATAGCAAAACACGTTCAACGTCTTGAACCGCTAAAAAGAAAGCTATATATTTTTCTAGTTATAGTCAATGTAACGTCACATTCAGGGCGACCAACTACAAAAACATTCACAATGTCAATTTCCTATCCTCAACAAATAAACATTTATTTTATGCGATGTTAGAAGAAAATGAATTATAGAAACAAATTTCAAGTTGAAAACAGCAAGAGACCTAGGCTACACGTGAGAGAAGTGAGGTTGTTTTTATTTCACTACCATTTGATTTTGGCATGTGCTCTGCAAAATAGTGAAAATTGTACGCTAAGTTTTCTTATAAGTACAGCACAAGAATGTGTCAGTTTTAACGATTCCAATATTATTTAAACCGACACTGATTAAAATTTCATTTGGAAAGTCAAGAGAACGTTATGAAAAATAACTTGTGATGAATATTCACAATTCAAAAAAAGTATTGGGTTAAAAAATAAAGACCCAAATAATTATTTAACCTTTTTTAGGTTACAGAAATAGTGAAGTAACGCCGAAAATCGACTCCATAAAGTGTTAAAATGTACAAATTAGCACATCAATTTAAAAGAATTTCCGGGAGGAGGGACACAGGACCTTTTGTTGGGAAGTATGAGAAATTCAGCGTTCCGACACTGCTAAATTCGCCATTACACCACTGGTCATAGCAAATTGTTTTGAATAATGTCTAAAGCTCGTTTCACGCGATACATTTTGTGCTCCAAAACAACATGCATAGTTCTATGAAGTCAGTCGGCACGTTTCGAATGACAGAAAATGACGTCTTTGGTGTCTACGCTGCAGCATTGAATTTCTATACACATGGAAGTCTCACAGGATAGGATTTCTTGTGTTGATTTTGTGTGACCTGATACAACGTAGTTAATGTACACCCCGAGTAGGATCGCTCTCGTCGCATCCCTTCACTCTCTCCTCCCCACCCGAGAAACTGGGCTATCTCCACGCAACAAGTGTTGCCTTCTGCTCGCCTGCCCTGTGCACCGGAAAGCGCCGACGGGACATTTCCTTAAAACAAACCCAGTCATGGTGGACGGAAGTCAGTTTGCTGATTATGACACGATCAGAATAAACAAGTCCCAGTTAACGGCGATTTCATTGCCACTTATTTAAGCCTCTTGAAATAGTCATTACGTTCTATAGATAACTGATTGAAGATTGTTTAGGACTACTTAAAATACTTGATCATTCTCAAATAAATTATAAAATACTATAAAAAATCGTTTGGTTGTGAAATGACAAGTATATCAGTGTGAACTTTTCTTATATCGAGCTTATGTCGTTTCTCTTCATAGTGAAATAAGCTAATTCTTTTACTTGAGTCTTTGTGAACGCATATTATTTTTCAGTTTCTGAAGGTTGAATTACAGAAAAAGTAAGATTCTTATCAGTTGGGTAGTACCGAAAAACTCTTACCACCCCCAAGAAAATGAAAATTATAATAACTATAGATTCATGCCATCGATACCCTCGCCAATGGTTTATTACTGCATAAATGGTACATAAATTAAAATATTTATCACATAATAATCGATTGCTTGTAATAAACTGATGTATACGCGCAATTGATGTGCCATGAGAAACAAATAAGAACACCAATCTAGACATTCTTTGAAAATTTGAAGTTGCTCATTACAATAATTGTTATATATGTTAAAAATAGTATTTTTATAATATTTCCCCTCAAAGAGTTTATAAATTTCTCGTTGTGGTCACGTAGCCTGATTAGTCATAGATTTTAAATGGAAAAGACGTACAATAAAGCGATTTCATCACTAACTGTATTTGTTGACTATTTTGCCCCAGAAGGTCTTATATTCTTATTCAATATGAACATTAAGCCCACGATCTTTCATTGATAAATTAAGAGGAACTGACAGTCTTCGAATTAATGAAGGGCTCAATTAAATCTGCCTAATCGATGAGAGAATTCGCGTTTATAATGTGTCTTTCTCGAAAAGAGTGGAAGTTCTCTAAAACCACTTATGTTATTTACTTTTCCATTTCTGGAAATGGAAGTATTGTTCCAAGATTCTCAACTCAGAACACACGTTTCAAAAACCATCCCTCTTCCCCGCTCTCCCCCTTCGCGACAGTGAAGTGTCTTGCGTAGCGATAAGGAAAAGATCAGCAGGAAAAACCCGAGGATGTGATAGACCCTACCCAAATGAGGGATGCGATCTTGAGTACTTGAATCCCTAGATCGCGGGGGCGAGATCGACTTGAGCCAAAATTATACAACTTTCCGTTACTGACTATGATACAAGTTCACCTAAGTTTATGAGCGTCCTGCCGTAATCGCCCCTCGTTATAATAAAAATATAAAATATGTAAATTGATGAGCTGCTATCTCAATAACGAGATGTTGCAGGAGTTTGATTCAAATTTTGTTTCATCCATCTTTTTTATGCGAGCAAAATGAGTCGTAGTACAGTAATATAAGATCAGTGTTAATGTATACGATGTCAGGTAATTTATCGTAATGTATACTAGACCATGGGATTTCTGAGAATACTGCCACTGGGAATATGAAAAACAGTTTTCCTTTCTTTGGCGAAGACAATACTGACTCTCACTTTTTGGAGTATTTTGCAAACAAACCCTTGATCGAAACGTTTATGATTGTTGGAATTGTGTAAATATAGTGGTTACGTTCCACACGCATGTAAATATTTACATAATTATATTATTGTGTACGTAATGAAATTTCGCTGTGAAAAAGGAAAACTTTTAATGGTTTTAAACAAAGTGAAATGCACTCTTCTGCGGCCTCGTTTGTTTGTTTTAAGAACTTCTGCGGTCTTGTTATAAATAAACGTTTTAGTTTGTTTGTTTTAAGAACATACTTTCACTTTTCTTCCCATTACCCTACGATATCGAAATTTAATAATTTAATAAGTTAAAAGACCTTAATAATTCCTTAACCGAATGGAAGTCAATTTGTTTTATTTTCATGTATGCAAGAAAGGTATGCTTTTGAGAGAACGTTATTATGCATTAGAGAACACACAAATTCTTCATATACATACACCAAACACCAGGGGCGGATACATACTAATATTTTACGGGGGTTGAGGTGAAAACAAAACAATATAGTCTTGGGCGTAGTACGTTCCAGAAAACAACCCAACCTCAGAAGAAGAAAAATTTGAAAATTTTAAAGCAAATTGTATGTTTTGGTTAATTAATTGTTCATTGATGTGCGGTTCGGTAAGTAATGTTTTACATTCCAAATTATTTTAACATTTTAGAGCGACAGGGGCAAGTGATGATACAAAACTTTAATTGTGATTAAAGATGCAAGAATTTTATTCAACTTTTTAAGGTACAGAAACATTTAATTTTTCAAGAACAAGAACAAAATTACTGGTGAACGATGGCGCTGAAGCTGCAGTTTTTGAAAAATTAAGTACAAGTGCAGTATACGACTGGGACTGTAAAAACACGGCTAATATTTTCTCTTTATACACAATGTCGAGTTACGATGGCACGCAATCGTGTAGTAATTTTATACCTCCATCTGCATTGTTACGTTCATGTCCTGTCCAGTGGTTGTTCATTCTTCCGCTACGGCCTGATGACATTCAACAATGTACAACCAAAGTAAATATATAATACTGATCAAATAGTGAGAGAGTGCTCTCAAATTAACATAATTTATGTGGAAGACTTTTATTTACCTCTCCTCATCATGTCTGCAGTCTGCTTATGAGAACACTCGTTTGATAACAAATGCTGCAGCATCACAAAGCATTGCCGAGCAACGATCCGCTAAAACACAACCGCCATTCATAACTCATGGAGCATCGAAGACGACTCTCTTCCCCATGAACATATCTGTCATTCACATCGACACCCATTCTCACAACCATAATGGCACCACCACCGCCACCACTACAACTTTGTCAAACTGGGTATGGCACGTTGTGTGTTGCTAAATCGTTTCTACAAATATACTGCAGTACTAATTACTGATTAAAATCGTTCAAAGGTGTCAATGTCTTTGAAAATTATAAACGCTTTTCCACGCACTCATTCTCTCGGGGATTGTCATGACTCCCTTGACCCCCTCACCCTTGTATCCGCGCTTGCCTAACACTCGAAACTACTATCATATGGTCGCACAAACTGATATGAAAATTCACTGCGAAACCGAGACTACGAAACTCATACATCAGACGTCAGAGTAAGAGATATCTTTATATCTGTCAGCAACAGGAACATAAGAATCAGGTTACTCGGGAGCGGAGATATGGATAGACATAACATTCTGAGAATGACCGCAGAAGAGTTGACAGCAACGACGTGGTAAGAAGAAAAACACGCGTTCTCCATTTGGGGATCATGGCAGTTAAGAGGTTAACAGTTAGAACTAAGAGAGTCTTCTTCGCTTAAATTTCTGTAGTTGCAACAAATCTATGATAGCAATTATAAACATCTATATGAGTAGAATTTTGTTTTGTGGTACAATGCAATATATGTGGTCCACATATCTCTGTGTATACTTTGGTATCTTGCGCAAAATCTGATTTTAGCAATACACTTCTTCTAAGTCTCTAAAAACCAATTCTGATAAATCTATTTCAATAATTAGATGTTAGTAAATAATTTATGGCTCTTACAAAATAAATTTTAAAAATATCAGTTTATACAAAATAATTCTACAATTGTACAGATTTAGTTTAGAATACGGAAAACGCTCGCTTTTTTTTCACGGAAAAAAATTGGAATGATTTGTCTTATTTAACTACGTAAAATTTGGAGATACTCATATTTCCATTAATTTTATGGCTGTTTCATTACATTAGGCCAAGGCTGAGCATATAAACGTAGCTGATGATATAAACTTTTACTCCCAAGTAGAAGGAGCGGCCATGGGTTCACCCCTTTCTCATGTCATTGCAAACATCTTTATGGGAGCGTTTGAAAATGAGGTTATAGAAAATTCTTTATTAAAACCTAGAGCTTGGTTGCGATACGTGGATGACACCTTCGTCATATGGCAACATGGACGAGAAAATCTTAACAGATTTTTGGATTTCATCAACCTGGCTCATACAAACATCAAATTCACTATGGAAATTGAATCCAATGGTCAGTTGCCGTTTTTAGATGTTCTCGTAAAAAGGAAGAATGACGGCTCCCTTGCGCATAGCGTTTACCGCAAGGCAACACATACCAACAGGTATTTGAATGCGGAGTCACACCACCATCCAGCTAGCAAACGTGGTGTGTTAAAAACATTAATCACCCGAGCCAAAAAAGTGTGTGACAAAGATAGCTTAGACCAAGAAATGGAACTCCTGCGTGATACTTTCCGCAATAATGGCTACAACAACAAGGCCATAAACAAGTCTCTTAAATCGCATCATAACGTTCGTTCGGAAGATAAAGAAAACCACGAGTTTTCTAAAACCGCCTTACTCCCATATGTGGAAGGAGTTACTGACAAGGTTGATAAAATTCTCAAGAGACATGACATAAGACCTGTCTACAGCGCCCCTGAAAAGTTAGGCAAATCTCTTGTTAAAGCTAAAGACAAGCTACCCCCTGGCGTCGGCCGGCATTTACTCCATACCCTGCAAATGCGGTCGCGAATTCATAGGGGAAATCGGACGAACAGTGGAAGAGAGAATGAGAGAACACATTAGACATTTCAAATATGGAAGGACAACCAAGTCAGCCATAGCCCTCCATGCGATAGAAACGGGGCATGACTTTAACTTTGATGAAACTCGGATAATTATTAAGGAGGATCGTTGGTGGCCCAGACGGATCAAAGAAGCCATAGAGATGCTAGAACACCTAACAATCTTAATGTTGACAATGGCTTGATCTTAAGCAGCGCCTGGAGTTGGGCACTAATTCCATCCGAGCGCTCCGCTTCACCCGGTCTCCAAGCGCAGAGTGACCCCACACCCGCCCCACCCGTTCCGCTCCGCCCCGCGCTGATTGGCCGCCGCGGCCGGTCAATCATGGCGTAGCGAATCATGGCGCAGCCGCCCAACCCAATCTACATAACCGACGCGTAACACGTTGGACCTCGCAGAGCACGACATCGACTTAGGTCTGTACGACTCTGACATTACCCTGAAGAAGGCCACAGCACGATGGCCGAAACGTTGGTAGTTACATCTACTAAGACGCGGTTTGTCCCGGACAAACAAGCTTATACTTATAAGGCTGATGATATTTGCACAAGTTGTGGAAATAGCGAACCCGCCGCGGCCTCACTATTTCCTACTTGTGCGATTAGCGAGCATGACATGGCTTCACTATTTCCACAACTTGTGTCAATTGTGAGCGTATAGTGGTGCTGTCTGGGTGCGATTATATGTACGAGTTGTGGCACAGCGTGGCAGCTAGGAAGACTGCCATGTATTTAAAGATAAAAAAGACGATATAAAATGGTATTATTTCCAAGTAGGATATTTTGAATTTATTTTCTTTTAATGTAAGACTTTTTTAAAACATTGATTCTAAGTATTCAAATGTGTACACCGCGTATTTCTCTAGTAACTGAAATCCCACTTGAGGTTTTATGTCACTCCATACGGGTTTCTTTCTCAAGTTTTCTAACCTAAGTTTATTTCAATCACGTTGAAATTCGTGGCAGAATTCACTCCTACATATTACAGGGTTTCATTGTACGTTAAATAACATAACGCTCAAACTTGTAAGATAGTACACCCTATTGTTTTAAAATTTTTTAATAGGGAAGCTTCCGTTTCCTGTTCTAACATGTCTGAATCGCTAACTGCCACGCAGTGAATCGCGTTGGCCACAACTCGTGCAACTAACCGTGGCTAAACCGCGCCACTGTCTGGCTCACTAGCTGCCACGGTATATTGCTATTGACACAATACGTACAAATAATCGCGCCCAGATCACACCTCGGTGCGCTCACAATCAGAGTGCGTTTAGAGAGAGTGTGGTCGATGCGCGTTACGTTTTTGATGGGCTGCGACATTTTTCCGTCAATGGGGAGCGAACTTAAAATTCCAAGATACACTGGAAGTGAATTCATTCAATTCATGCCACTTTGATGTCTGCCGGACAGCACACCTATAACACCTCCCAAAACTATATATATACTCTGGCAAGGTTTGCGCATATATTTTATCTTAGGTATCACAAGAAATAGGCAAGAGTGTAGACAATAAAGTCGGGGGAAGTTCAGTCTTAGGAGACATTTTCTCTTACGCTGGTTAGAGATAGGTGGTAACAATGAACGGCAATATTGTTCGTCTGAAAGAGTTCTACAAAAAAGTCCGCGAGAGCATATGTCTATCTACAAGCGTTAACCAAAATTATTGAAAAAAGGTTTTAAAATACTCAAACTTAAGAGAGTAACTCAAGTAGATAAAAATAAATCTTATTTCAATTAAATGCATTCTGTGTTTTGTGCCTTTAAGAATGATGAAAAGTGTCTTTAAATCGTAAAATTTGCACGAATAGTTTAGTATTTTCAAGCGTTTTAGTTTTACAAGCAGTCGCGGCCGCCTCCGCTGCCCCCGTCGTGTGTTGCTTCAGGAGGGCCATGCAAACATTTAACTATCACGCTACTTTGTGGTGCATCACATGAAACAAACATTTTTCTTACGTTAGTGTATTTGAGTCACGCGCCACTTTAACTAAAAATTGGCGGATCTCGGTGGTGGGGGTAGACTGGTCACACTCTCTCTAGACGCACTCTGCTCACAATTGATTCAACTTGTGGAAGTAGTGAACCCATTTCAGGCTCGCTAATAGCACAAGTTGCGTAGTCCACTACAGACTTTTAAGAAAAATAGGAGTTATTAAAAAGGTTTCAGAGAAGGGACTGAACTCGAGGGCGTAACATTTAGAAATAGGCACCTCAACGCTACAGCCTGAGACACGAGGGTAATCTGACAGTGTGGAAGTTTAGTCAGCATAAGACTGTCTGAATTGGGGTAATGCTATTTAACGTAAGATTTTAAATTCAAATGAAACTCTCTACATAGAATTGAAATTTGCCACGAATTCCTTAATGATTGAAATCAATTCGTTCGGAAATTTGATAAACAAACTCGTATATAGTGACATAAAAATTCAAGTGGAACTTTACTTACTGAGCACTTCGCAGTGTAAACGTAATATTTGAATCCATGTATTAAAAACGTCTTACTTTAACAGAAAATATGACTCAAAAGATCCTACTCGGAAATAAGACTGTTGCATATTGTCATTTTTATCCCAAAATATATATTAACCTTGATATCAGCGACGCAGTGTATTGCTATTCACACAACTTGGGGAACTAGTAAGCCCACAGCGGGTTCGATATTTGCACAAGTTGTGCATATATCCACTTCGTTAGGTCAATCTGTGATAGCGTTAACTCGAGTCTTACGTAATTTCAGAACCGAAAGCCGGCACAATTTCGTACGCAGGCAAGCTTTTAGATTGGGCAGCGGGCACTTGAAAGTCCCTGGGTCATCATTGACAGACGCGAGATGCTTTCTGGACGAGTCGACAACATTGCCACCGTCCTATTATCCCTAAATCGGCGCCTAGGTCAAAACCTGTGACAAGTTCATTGAACGAACACACGAGGCAGCAGTAGAATATCGCTTAAGAGGGAGTCGGTCTCAGTTCAAGCGGCGGGCTGGCAGCGCAGCGCTTTTACATAGGCGAATCGGGTTGAATTAGACAAATATCGCAAATACTCGAAGTCATTACAAAGTCATTGATACGACTTTCCTATTTAACAGGGACACTATCATAACAGTCAATTATTTACTCTTTAATTATAAGAATATAAACTTCAATTTCCCATATAAGAATGTGTGATTTTTGCCCATTGGATTCATTAAGCTATCACTGCGCCGTCCGATTGTTTTGAAATAATAGAAGTATTAAACTTTATTTGTTAATCTTTGTATTTGCTTTAAGAAATTATAATATTCCGTTTAGAAGCATCAGTAAAACATCTTTTTTTAACACTTACGTAACAAAACTATCGCCGACCCTTCTAGCGGTTCACTGGTTCTTCGAGGGAGAGTGCCAGCGTCGAAGACCTGTAGTGGGGGCAGAAGGACGCGTGAAAGAGAAAGAAATTGGAAACTTCGCACAACACAAAGATCTAACCCCAGAGCTCGTGAAGCGGTGAGTGGAGTGGCGGTATAACTTCTGCCTCGGAAGACATAGTTTTGGCTTTTGTCCTTCGCCTTCGCGAATACTGTTATCTTTTGAAACGCGTGCAATGTTGGTGTTCTGATTTAGGTTAGAGCTGTTTCTTGCAAGTGGTATTCGAGTGCATTGAAATCAGTCTAGCATTATATAATTTATTATATAATATAATAATACATATGGGGCGTTCTTTGTAAAATCGGCCAAAAAAAGTCGACCATCGCGAACTTCAATAAAAACTTTTTTTTAGTTAATTACGTCGAAAAATGAGGTTTATGCCCATTGATTCCATATTTTTGTCGTTTTTATCATTGAGTGAATCCAAGTCAGTTTTGACATAAATCAAGTCTATATTGTGACATAATTTAACTATCCTATGCCTATGGTGAATTACGGATCATTACTAGGTTCATTAATTACAATAAAACACCAGAAAAAAATCTAATTAATTTAATTTACTTTTGCCACAGGTCTACTCTCATCTCAGGGTACATTATATTTTATCATGGATTCGTGCATAAATAAGCCCCACATACAAAGTTCCTTATTAATTAGGAAACGCTTATGAATAAAACTTTGACTTAATTAATCTTCTAATTAGACATTCACGCCATGCACTCACACAAAGCTTAACCCCCAAAAGAAAACACACATAACTTCTTGCCAACGTAAACATGAAACGCATTGATATTACCGCCGAATTCGGCTTCTCTACAACAAACATGAATTTTGAACAAATTTGACTTCTAGAACAAACATTAAAATAATTTCTCTTCCAACAAATAAAATAAACACTGAATCGACAATAACTCTCGCTTCTTGAAAATGCTGTTACATTTATGATGAATTTAAAAGGTATAATCAGGCGGTGTTCTTTCTTGATAATTGGCCCTCCTTCACGAGTCATAAATTCCAAAGTTCTGGGCCCCTCTTAACAATGAGATCCGCACTCGTCTTCTCGCGATAGCGCATGACGATATGTGTTGAATGCAACCAACAATCGTGAAAATACCTCATCCAGCTGACCAATTAAGCACTCCAGTGATGAGTGGAGGGTGGTTGGACCCCACGGGAAGCCGGCCTGACTCCGTTCTCAGAGCGACTCGTGGTTGGTGACGTCACTTGCGAAGGCTCGACTGGTGGTGACTTCCTCCCTCAAGCTACGCGGCCTTCGTGACCTCAGGCGTAGCGCGGATCATCACTGTTTGGCTTCAATTGCTGGCCACGGTTTCTCGGAAGAGCCCACCGAGTGAACATGTTCTCCGTACGAATTATTTCACGTCTCGGATTTAGAATCTGCCACCGAAAATGCTAACCAAAAACTAAACACTTAGCTCCGGAAAATAGCAAACTCAGAAATCTCATCTGTTATTATAAACTTTTTTTTTTGTGGGGCTTTAGGGCTCGTCAACATCAAAGGTCATTAGAGCCCTTAAAACTTGTACAGGAAGGGAAAATGCAGTTACGCACTAGGGAGAGCCAACATGACTCTCCCCGCGTGTGGGACTCGCCGAATGACTCAGCCATACCCACTAAAAACCCTCCTGAATTACAACTCAAAACTCAAATCCCATTATATCTCACAACTTTACTAAATATCATTT
>NNCF01136098.1:58088-137928 GCA_002313205.1 Laupala kohalensis | reverse complement strand
TAGTAGCGTCGGGATCGAAAAGAACAAGAGGTGACCAAGGAAGGTCAGAAAAGAGAAAGGAAGGAGCATGGCACAAGCAAATGGAAGCAATGCCAGACTCAGCTCGGGGCCCCGTGTTTGCCAAACACGTACTTACTAGATGTTAGTCCCCTGGGGCGAGGCAGGAAAATGAAAGATACCCTAGCCCTAATAGCGTCGGGATCGAAAAGAACAAGAGGTGACCAAGGGAGGTCAGAAAAGAGAAAGGAAGGAGCATGGCACAAGTAAGTGGAAGTAATGCCAGACTCAGCTCGGGGCCCCGTGTTCGCCAAACACGTACTTACTAGATGTAAGCCCCCTGGGGGGTATTATAAACTCATCAGATAAATTTGAAAATCAAATTGAGTAGTTTCTACCCACGAAAACTCTACAAGTAGTGTTCAGTGCTCAAGAAACATCAAGTCTCGTTTGAAAAAAAAACCCCCAGTGCCTCAAAACATCTCGAATTAGTGAACTGCGCGAAAAATCTTCGAAGTAGTGAGCTGCGCGAAAAATCTCTCAAGTCTTCACTTCTCGCGAAAAAAAATCTAGTGTGTCTTCACTTCGCGAGGAAAAAATCTCGTGTGTCTTCACTTCGCGAGGAAAAAATCTCGTGTGTCTCGTAGAATTTTCATTTGCCATTCCTTAAATGGACTTCATCTCTTCCTACACCTCTTTTTCCACTTCCCAGGTCTTCCAATTTTGAATTTCACGTGACGAAAAGCTTCCAATACCACAACTGTTCCCCCTCCCGTGCCTAAATTCTGATTGGGAATTTTGAGTATTTTCGAACTATCTCTAACCGCTCTTTTGCAACGTTTTTTCTTAACAAGTTGCCACTTGCTTCTTCCCCCTGCGTGTTCTCGGTTATACGGCCGAGGTGGGACTTTTTCCCACTCCCTCGCTTGCCTGCAATTTCTAAACAGTAATAAATTTTCTCTTCAACAAAAAGCTCACCCGCCAGATGTGAACGTTCCCTTTGTCGCATTTCTCACCGGTGGACTTTTAAATTTTTAGAGAGTAGGGAGGCTTTCCTCCCCCGCTCCATCGCTCGTTCTCCGAATTTAAAAAGCTTGAACGAGGATGATTTCTTCATTTTAATCATTAAATTATTCAAATCTCACAATAAGAACAGCAAATACAAAATGCTTAAAAAGCACTCTAAGATTATTATAGTGTTTTATATGGAAAGTTTAGAATCCATTCTAATGTTTTCAACCATATTATTATATAATTTTTGTCAAAGACCATTTTTGAGTTCAAAAACGGAAAATGCTACTTTTTTTCAAAATTAATTTTCCAAAATACAATATCACGGATTTTCGCGATTGTTATTTGAAAAATTCATTGAATTTTCATTGGGAAAAATTTCATCAATATTTTTCATAATTGACAGAGATATAGTCAATTACATCGAGGTATTATATTTCACGATTTAAGTAGATTGTTTTATTTCAAAATATGTAGGTTAAGATTCCTGTACTCAGGATTGGTTTTATTACAATTTTTATCAGTTATATTGTCAAATACTTATTGCAAATACATGTAAATATATTAATGAATTCTATTTATAATACTTTTTACTATATTATAGGATTAACATATTTTAAACCATGCTCTCATTAAAGATGAACATCTTTTATAATATTACGCTCATAACTTTAAAACTCAAATACATGGATGGTGATAAATTGTTGTAACTTTAATTGTCCCTTGTCCCACTAAAACAATTCCACTGTAGTAAATCAAAACTATTATGTATAAGTGAAAAATTTCAATGAAAACGGCGCCGCCTTCATAGGGTTATATGGAGGTTCAGCCGGTCGAGCCCACGACTGTGGTGGGGGAACTCTGCCAGGCAGACGGCTCGTAGACCCAACACAGTCAACGTTCCAGTAGATAGTATATTTCTATGGGTGAAACCGATTCCACTCGGCTGCCAGTGAGTACGGCGACCGTTCGTAGAGGAGGCTGGTGGGAGAATACTACATGCAGCGATGAAAGGCGACTGCAGCGCTCAGTAGCAAGCGTTAAAATAAAATGCGACTGCAGCGCTAACTGGCGAGTGTTAAAATTAAAATGCGATTTCAAAGCTGTCCTGCTTCCTCTTAAACTCTGTGCTCCACTCGAAATCCGCTAGATGGCAGCACACTCGAACAATTTATTTTCGTCTTCAACTCTTAACATGTAAATGGGATCTCTACTTTTTTTTGTGGGGCTTTAGGGCTCGTCAACATCAAAGGTCATTAGAGCCCTGAAAACTTGTACAGGTAGGGAAAATGCAGTTACGCACTAGGGAGAGCCAACATGACTCTCCCCGCGTGTGGGACTCGCCGAATGACTCAGCCATACCCACTAAAAACCCTCCTGAAATACAACTCAAAACTCAAATCCCACCATATCTCATGACTTTACTTAATAACATTTAAAAAAAAGAAGAAGAAGAGGAAAGAAGAAAATGAACGATACCCTAGCCCTCGCAACCTAGTAGCGTCGGGATCGAAAAGAACAAGAGGTGACCAAGGAAGGTCAGAAAAGAGAAAGGAAGGAGCATGGCACAAGCAAGTGGAAGCAATGCCAGACTCAGCTCGGGGCCCCGTGTTTGCCAAACACGTACTTACTAGATGTTAGTCCCCTGGGGCGAGGCAGGAAAATGAAAGATACCCTAGCCCTAATGGCGTCGGGATCGAAAAGAACAAGAGGTGACCAAGGGAGATCACGAAAGAGAAAGGAAGGAGCATAGCACAAGTAAGTGGAAGTAATGCCAGACTCAGCTCGGGGCCCCGTGTTCGCCAAACACGTACTTGCTATATGTAAGTCCCCTGGGGGGGGGATCTCTACTAAGATACAAACTCAATGGCTGGAGTCTTGGCGTGAAAGATTTGGGAGAG
This sequence comes from Laupala kohalensis, assembly GCA_002313205.1. Classification (NCBI taxonomy): domain Eukaryota; kingdom Metazoa; phylum Arthropoda; class Insecta; order Orthoptera; family Trigonidiidae; genus Laupala; species Laupala kohalensis. Next base: position 135,019 of record NNCF01136098.1, on the reverse strand, counting down.
AGCCCATGTTCTATTTTTCGTACAGTTTTGCATTCAAAGTTGGAGTGTCAACCAATGAAAACCTTGAGTCTCGTCCCGTAACTGACAACTAATGGCCCACCGTTCGAGATAGAACTACTGACGAATTATTGCTAAAGCAAACTATTTGTTTCAAATAAATTCTGTTTAATCATAGATGATAAAATTACTGTTGGGGGCTAGCGCACCACCACCAATGAAAACAGTATTTTCGCTTTCCTATTTAATAAGCATTCTTTATTAAAACTTATTTATTATGATTATCTTTATTTAACTTAATTTTTTAAGTTAACTTAAGCAACTTAATTTAACAAACGTACATTCAGAAAAGCAACAAAGTGTTATTTGTATGTATGTATCTCATTTCGGCCAGCTAAGGACCACGAATGACGAGTGCCAGTAAGGCTGTTCTTGTGCGAGTTTACTCTCTAGACACATCGTGAATTTTACCGAGATCGGAAGAACAGCGTCTAGATAGGATCCACATTGCTGTGAGTATTGCAACTGCGGTTGATAGTCGCAGAGAGTGAACTTTTCATACATCACAGCTATTTAAACTGAGACATGGAAATGAAATGCTACAAATTTTATCTTGCCCCACCGGGGAATTGAATCCAGGATGACTTGGTGACGAGCGATCACGCTGACACTGTAGCCACGGAGGGGAATGTGTTGTCATTTGATGTATATTTAATTTTTAATAGATTGCAAAATCGAACCTTGAGACAATAGTTATCTATTACTTCCCGTGACAAATTACATATTATTTTAAGTGATGCAGCTGAGTAACCTTAAGGTTAAAATATAAAATAAACTTCAGTCAAAAATGCAGTTGCAAACTGCGTATGACCCCATGGGGGGCAATAAACTAAGTTACTCTCTGGAAACAAGCAAGGGACCATCCCATCAATTCCAATCAAGGGGTCCATGGGCAGTGGCGGATTTAATATTTACAAAAGAAATTATTTAATAAATACCTACTGGTATCCATTTATTCTTCAAAATAAATTGTAGATAAATTCGAGATTAATAAAAGTATTGATGACATCCGCCCAAGAAAAATCCCCCACTACCCGGAGGAAAACCGGAGTAAAACCCGCGCCAGGATGGGACTACAGAGATAACGTACACAACCGTGCCAAGGTTGCGTACATGCATGAAAAAGGAATTTAATCAGTATCTAGAGTACTATAACAATAGCGTTATGAAATGTAAGAGATACTAAACATCACTTACATCATCCGAAGTTATGTGGAAAACAATATTTATTAGGAAATTGAAACTCTCAATAACTTCTTGTATTAAAATCTGTAAATTCTTTCACATTATAGAAACAATAGCACATTAGTAAGCTTTTAACCGCGGATTTAAAGAACTTATATATATATATATATATATATATATATATATATATTTTTAATATTTTTGGGAAGGGAATTATACAAAATTATTCCTGAATGATGAGGGCCCCTTTGGCAAAGAGTTGTTGACACACCAAGACGATGAATATTAGCCTTATTACGAGTGTTGTGTTCGTGAACTAGACTATTTGTTCTAAAGCAGGGGTGGGATTTTAATAGTTCTGTCTTAACAAACACGACTACTTCGTAAATGTATATGCAAGGGAGAGGGAGAATATTTAATTTTCTAAATAAAGGTTTACGTGAATTTCGGGGGTGAGATTTACATATAATCCGAACTATTCTCTTTTGAATTCTAAAAGTTTGAATGCTCTGAGAGGATTGGCCCCAGAAGATAATGCCGTACCGTAAATGAGAATATCCATTTGCAAAATATATGCAGCGAGAAACGTGTTGACTAACAATGTTGGTTGAAATTCGGAATGCATAGCATATTTTGCTTAGTTTGGAATTCATATTACGAATATGGTAATTCCATTTGAGGTTGTCCTGAATATGAAGCCCTAAAAATTTTGTTATCTTCACTGATTTTATTTGGGTTCCGTTTATCGAAAGGGATGTAGGAGGAAGTGATTTCGTTACACTATTGCGAAATGACATGGACACTGTTTTATCAGTATTAACGATAAGACGATTTGAATGATACCAAAGATGAGAGGTTAGTAGAGCTTTTTGCGCATTGACATGTTTACTTTTGTGTCATCAGCATACAGAACCATTTTGCAATCGGGCATGGTGGATGACATATCTATTACTTACAATAAAAAAAGCAACAATCATTAAAATCAAATCAAAGGTTAGAGGAACAATCATTAAAACAAATTATTAGCGAAAAGAAGTAATCGATAATGGAAATCACTTAAAAGAAAAATATTACAAATATATTTAATTTGACATTTTGGGTTATATTACAGCTCATCAAGCAAGATACTTCGAACACTCCATTGTTTGGCACTATGTAATAACACCAAACAACTTAACAAACAATGTTGTCATTACGTTCATTTATTCGCATTATTCTTTGAGTTAGCTTATCAGCGTTAATTGCTGAATGTCTTCGATGAACAATCTCTGCTATAGCCACCACCATTTTCCCGAACTGTCAACACACGCGCATGGGAACATCAAAACTATCGCGGTAAAATGCATCGTGTGAAGCCAACACAGCAGGTCAAACATCAGCTCTCTGAATCACAGACATCAAATGGTATTGGGGGCAAAAATACAAAGCATGTGAAGCGGACTTAAGAAACTGACTTCCTTCTCCATGGCGTCTCCAACGGCCGACAAACAACCAATCGTCGATGCTCAGTGCGAATCTCATTCGCAACTCTACTGCGAAAGCCACCGTAGCGCCATCTAAATTGTCTGCGATCTGGGAACTAATTGTTACTCGAGATTGAGCCCCTGTTAGCGGCACGCTACATCACTTTTCTTTCCAGGATTAGAATTACGGCTGATTCGCAACACTATGAGAAACTGCTCGTAGTATTTTCCGGATATATGAGAAATTCCGTATTATATTTCCGGCCCCGATGGTTTTTTATATTACCGACTCCACGCAAATTCGTTGCAAGTTCTTATAGTATGTCGACAGGTGACAATACCGACAGTTTTGACCCAGTGCGCGCGTGGATTATGAATTTATCTTAATTTAGCGTCGTTATTTTTACTTTTTCATATACGTAGTATATAGAAAGTATCGTCGTGAAAAAATTCGATAGAGATTTCTACGGAAATATCCGCTTTGGCGATCCCCCATTCTGAAAAGTTGTTTTTGGCATAGCGTCTGTCCGTCTGTGCGCAGCGATTCTAAGTAAATGGATGTATGAATTTAATTCGCATTTACTTGCTGTCGATGCACAAGCTCTATTTTTTTTACTTTAAAACAAAGGGAACTTCACATGAAGGTCGAAATACTCTTTTGAATGTTTCTCCAAAACGGCTACAACGATTTTGCTTGCATTTTTTGTACGTAATGTACAATTAGTATGCATTACATCAGCATTAGCAGTATTTCGCTTGAAAGTTTGGTATTTACGCAGTATTTGTCCGCTACACTTACATATTAATTCATTGTTTAAAGAAGCTTGAAAAATATTTAGCAGGGGGCAGACGTAGAATACACTTTTCGTAAACTGATATGAAAGATATGAGAATGATGAAATACATAGATGAACAGCAAACGCACTACAGATACGAAAATACATCAGTTTCTGTCTACAACGAAATTACATTTACATAATACTTTATCGATATTTTTAAGACTAATATGTCGCTGTTTTCAAATAATATTCTGAATATTTATTTTACTTTCAAATAACAGTAATAAGTTCATCTAGCGACTTTGAGCGTGAATAGAGCACTGGAAGACGACCGAAATATAGAGGAACACGCCAGAAATGACCCTTTCACTATAGAATGTTTTCTCAGTATGCTGCAGACGGAGAAACGTATACGAGAAAGTAGTGCAGTGGTTTTGCACCACTAGTTTAATCCTGTGAGAATTTAACCGGGCAAGACTAATAATATTTCGTTGCTCATTTTTCAAGTTTACAAACGGATCTTTTTAAAAAATAAGATATCAACAATATAAGTGAGTTCCGCATTGTTACACACGAGGCCATAACATTGCAACTTAACGGAATTAAGCGTGTCATCTTCCCCATATACTTGGGGAAGACACAACACGGTTTAGAAATCAATTAAAGGAACTTTCAATAGTGTTTTATTTAATGTGCTGTATTGTAGTGTAAAATATGTGTGCAATTAATAATATATTCAATTTTATATCATTTTATGAGACGTAACATTTATTTTAATATAATACATGCATCAGGGAGAAGATAAGCTATGAGGTAAAAGCAAGAAAAGTCAAAATAAGTAAAAACAAACCATCAAACCAAGAAAAAAGAGACGTGTAAGCTTGTTTTCCTCAAGTGAACTAATTTCATCTGGATACCAATGCTGACTTATGAGGAGGAATTATTATTGTGCTCTATGTTGAAGATACTTTTATACTAAAAAGATGTTTAACGTGTGACTAGATTAAGGGCATCAAATGCAAGAAATGGTTGCATGAAGTTGCAATGGTGAATGTTTGCACTGAGTGAAATTTTGTGCAGACCAACATTCAAACCTGTGCCCTTATTAGTTGTAGCAAACTCATGAAACAAAACGTAGATTTTGCTGAAAAAACATTTGAATACCTCAAAAAAATCCTAATGTGATAAATTTAATTTGAAATCTTTTTGTAGAGAATTTTGCATTAGAGGGGCGATAAAAGAAACACAGTTTTTTAAGGGATAAAGAGGAAAATCAGGGTGAGAACTTACTATTAGACATAGAATCTTATGAAATAATTTAAAACAAGTTTTTTATAGTGTCGTGAAGGTACCAGCGTGGCTGAACCGTCAGCATTTAAACTGGGCCAGACGATGCAACGCTGAGAGCTGGGTTAGTAGGGCATGATGACGCGCCCGCGAGACACACATAGAGGACGAGGGATCGAGACACAGCTAGAGTGACCGACGGATTGATAGAGGACAGAGGACGCAGGCACCCCGCTAGTAGAAGATGCATTTATGTGACGCTCCAGGGTGCCCCGTCCCTCCCTCGACTCCGCCCCCCGAACCTGTGAACCACCGACTCGACCGCTAGCCACGATGTCAGCACCGGCTCCAGACCTCGGAAGTCAACCCAGCATGCCGCACAGCTTTCTCTCTGCTCCGCGTCTCTGGCCTAGTACTGTGTGAGAATTAAACGACTTATGCGCACTCTGTTTCTTTAGGAACATGCTAACCCTAATTCCTCAACCCTTTGCCCTCCCCCAACTCCTCTTTCACCCCCTTGTCACTGCCCACACGCAACTCCCAGCCGGCCAGCCTAAGGAGTTGCCCGCGAGCAGCACACCAGTCCATACAACCCTGGCACAATTTATGTGAAATTGCCAGTGATATAATGACAAATCTAAGTATTTTCTTGTACATGTTTAATTTGTGGTATAAGTTTTTATGCGTAACTCAGAAAAACAGATAACATACCGGTAAATATAATCTAAGGAACTATACAAAGGAACTATACAAAGATGGGCTCTAATGACCTTTGATGTTGACGAGCCCTAAAGCCCCACGAAAAAAAAAAACCTATACAAAGAATGTAAACATATTACAGGAAGGATTTTACTTACCAATAAATTAAAACACAATTTTTTTTATTTATTACCCTCACAATACACATGTCAAACACATATTTACATTAAATAAAATAATTTTTTCAACAACACTAAATATGAAATTGGATATGGTTTTAGCTTTAAACTTTGTCAAAAAAGCAGTTACAAACTGCGTATGACCACATGAAGGACAATAAACTAATTTACTCTCCGGAAGCAGCAAGGAACCATCCCATCAATTCCAATCAAGGGTCCTAAAATAGAGGCGGATTTAACATTTCAACATACTCCTAACAATAAAAAAATTGTTCGACACGTGTTATAGTATTAACAAATGCCAACAAATATTATATTTAATAAAACATGGAAAAGTCATTTCATAATTATTATCAATCTATAAATCATTCATAAAGTATTGTTGATAATTCGTAACTACTAAATAACACTAAATACGCTAATAATTATATCAATTGATGCTGTCTCTAGACAAGAGCTCGGGAGTCTTTATAAAAAATAAAACTTAAGGTAAATTTCTAAATCTAAGAAACAGCAATGACACATTATTGGCATTTGTGAGCAAAGTATCTCAAATCCAGACGTTTCAAACTTCTTGATATGTTGGAAGGAAATCTATAGACAATATACCAAATATGCAGGTCTGATTAGTTAAGTGATTCTGGAAATTGCGGAAAACATATTGGTGATGACTCAAATGACACAATATGCTAATTACGATGCCTTCTAAAAGAAGAATGTTTGACAAAGTCAAAGTAACAAAAAAGAGGAGTTATCTAAATTTGCTAAAGCACTTATAGGACAACAGGATATTGTTTGCATCTGACAACATTGATGAATAGGGATGAATTGGGTACTGAGTGTACAGTAGCATTAGGTCTCATTGGCACAGTGGACACAGGTTCCTTTGAGGAATCTTTCAACATAGTTCAGGGTAAGGTGGGGTAAAATGTTGATCAGTACTCTTTATTTTTATTGTTATATTATAGTTCATGGTACTCACTCAGTTTGAAGTGAGGCTCCTCTCAAGCTTATGTTTCTGGGTTCTTAGTATTTGCTATGAAGTGCAAAGCAAGGTTCTCAGTGATTCAATTTCTTCGGGAATTTACAGTGGATTCACTACAATAAATTATTGAAATAATTCATCGACCACACACTCCACTTACTTATTTAAACACAAAATACTTTCAGAAACTGTTGCTTCCATCTTCAGCATCTGCCGACTGCTGATCTAATGTCCTCTGGTGGCAGGAAGGTGGATGAATTTTGAAATCAAATTATTTTCAAACGGATCTTCGACATTTGACAATCTGTTCTTGAATAGCGAATGAACAGTCGTTCCCCAATCAATAATTTATAAGAATAGCATGACCTCCTCAATGAATTCGGATGAGTATTTAGAAATTAGATGTAACACCTAAAAATGTATGTTCAGGAAGTTAACAAAACTGTAATGAAATGTAAAATCTTGAAAAGGAAAGAAAAAAAGGACATCAAAATTAACAATCCCTTACTTCCTCAGATTTACTAAAATTCACAAACCTGGCATGAAAATAAGACATTGTCAGCAATACAGGTGTGCCCAACTATAATTTAGCAAAATGGTTGGCAGTTAAATATCAGTCTTCCAAAATTTGAAGCATTAGGTTTTAAGAACTCATTTGAACATGAATGTTTAGAACTCGAAGATGAGGAACCTGATGAAGTCTACGTTTTGGTTTCTTCTGATGTGGTCTCTCTGTATACCAACATACCTAAAGACAAATTATTGAAAATTTTGAAAAAGTGGTTACTCTCCTTGATCATGGAAATTGACAAAATTAATGAAATTTTGGAATTAACAAAATTGTGTAACAACCAAAATTTCTTCAGATTTCATGGGAAATTTTACCTTCAAACATTTGGTTTAGCAATGGGAAATCCACTGTTCCCTTTTTTGGCAAATTTATATATGAACAATTTTGAAACTAATATCACTAAGGTCTTTCCATGAATGTTTAGAATTTGGTACAAATGTAGATGATATTTTTTGAGTAATTAAAAAAAGACATGTTGGAGATGCTCTCAAATTACTGAATATTCAAGATAGAACAATAAAATTTACATTGGAAATTTAAATCAAAATAATTTGTCCTTAATAGATTTAAAAAAAATTAATTGTGGTGAATTATTTGAATTTGGAATATATAGAATAGAGACCCACACTGATAATTACATAAAAGAATTTGGTTTTAACTCAAACATGCCATAATAAATAGCCCATTAGCAAATATAAATAGCCCACAGACAGTAAATACCCCATTGAAAGATGAAGAATTCAATTTGGAATATGATTTAATTGTTCAAACTGCCAAATGTAATGGATTTCCGAAAACTTAGACAGAAAAATATTTTTTTTTAACTTTGAGAAATGGTACAAAATGTAACCACTTTAAAAAAAGTCAAAAAAGGAAGCAGTTAACTGAAAAGTTACTTATCACCTTACATCAGAAGTTCCAAAAAAATTCAAAGAAGTAAATATCACTTTGGCTCCACAAAATAAATTTAGCATTAAGTCCGTAATTAAAGCTAACTACAAGGATAAAGTACCTCATCTTATCAGATCAGGAATTAAAAAAAATATTCGTAAGGATTGTGATAAAAGTTTATATTGGACAAACAAAAAGAAATAAGAGAAAAGGAACATTTTCGACAAATGCAATTTTTACAAATTCAAAAGTCAGTAGTAGTGGCACATTTTAGGAACGAAAAACACAAAAATTAATAAAAAATTAAGATTGTTGAAGTACTTTGGTGGGCATTTTGAGCTGTTGGTTTGGGAACGTCTGTTCATTCAGCAATTCAAGAACAGTTAATCTTCGTCATGACATCTTTTGGGTATCAATACGTCTGTTGCAACGGTTCGCCCGACAGCTGCAGGCATAATCAGATGAGTGTTTCGGAGGTTACGGTCAGCGGTAGACTGGAGCATCGTATGTGTCCTGTATTGATGTATTATACAGCAGCTGTCCACGCCTGCACCTGGGTGGTGCTCATCGTGGATCGTCACACGGTGGAATTGCTGCCCAATGCTTCCTGGAACAAAAAAATCAAGAGAACCATGTCCGCCGGAAACCGGCGACTTACGCCCTCTTTTGTTTAGATAGAGTAAATGGAGTTAGAATGAAAAATGGTGAGAAATAAGACAAAGAAGAAGTAGAAGAAGTGTGAAGGTTTTTAATTTTGAGAGAAGAGTGTTAGGGATAAAAAGTAGTAATAAGGAGTTTAAGAATATCGGAAGGATATCTTCTAACTGCAACAGAATTTACTCTGCGTGCGAGGTGGCGCCAATATTTTTAAAGGGGTTGTCAGGGAAAGCGTCTTGGAATGCCTTTCGAAGGTATTTCCGAGCTTGAAGAAAAATAGTTTTAGTGATAGGTTGAAGATTAGAAAAAGCTCTTAGATGTGAGTTGCGAGTGCGCAACGGCGATCGTACAGTCATCCGCAGGAACCGGTTCTCGATGACGTGCAGGCGGTGAAGATTTGGCCTAGAATTAGTGGCCCAGGTTTCGCAGGTGTAAAGCGCAAGACTGCGAATGCACGCTTTATAGACCTTACGTTTCATTTTGAGCTGGATCCTGCGATTTCGGAAGAGTGGAGACAGACGAGCTAGCGCGCAGTTCATTTTAGAAGAGACAGATTTTGCATGGTCTTGCCAGCGAAGTTTCCCGTCCATCGTGATCCCAAGGTACTTGACACTTGTGGACCAGGCTACAGTGGTGTCCTTGACCTTGAGCGATGGCAGGTTTTGGAAGGATTTACAAGAGAGGCGGCGGAAAGTGAAGATGATTGCCTGGCACTTGGGGGGGGTACAAGGTGAGCCCATTAGAGGTACTCCATGTTTCCAGGCGAGAAGTAGCAGATTGAAGGTTTGATATAGCCACAGGAAATTTGAATGCGCGCGCCGCATAGGAAAAGAATTCGGAAACACGCCGAGGGTCAGCCTAACCGTGCCAATTGGTGCCGCGGACCATGCCGCACTGAGGTAGTATCCTAAGGGGAAATGTTGGTGGGATAAACCATTAACTATTTTAAACCAAGAACGAAACAGCGAGAAGAAGATATCAAAGAGAGAAAAAATGCCGAATGGATAAAAGACATGTATATACAGGTCTCGAAGGGATATAAAAATGGAATACGGGATATGAAGAGAGCAAACTGGGAAGAGTTTTTGGAGGAAGCTATAAGGAATAATGAATGGGGCTCGCCTTATATAATAGGAAGAGACAAGTTAAAAGGAGCAACAGTGTGGCATAACATTAAAGGGAAAGAAGAGCTAAGTACATCATGGTTGGACACTGGAGAATCACTTTTAAACTGTTTGTTGGGACCAAAACCACAAGAAATTACCGTAAGATATGAGACTGTGGAATGTGAATATGAGAAGTGGTTTAGTAGACAAGAAGCAAAGGGTTTAATAGATCACTAAAGCAAAGGAAAGAGCGGAGGATATGTCAAAATTAAAAACGAAATGCTTCAAAATACCTTTCCAACATATGGCAAAGCTTTGACAAAACCGATAAACGATTGTTATAATAATCAATATTTCTCTTTAGCATGGAAGATTGGAGTAATATACTTATTCCTGAAAGGCAGGATGAAAGAGAAGACATACTGTAAATCATACAGACTGATCACTCTACTGCCAGTCATAGGGAAATTACTGGACAAAATAAAGCTCGAGATATCAAAAAACAAAAGCACAAGATAAATTCAGTGACATACAATATGGATTTGTACATAGGAAAGAAACCGAAAACGCAGTTAATTACGTGGTTAAAATAAAAAATCGAACAGAAAAATATATGATACTTATATGTGTGTATTTTGAAGGCGCCTTCGATAGCTTAGATTGGTAAATTATACTAAATTGCTTAGAAAAACATGATATAACAACAAAATTAAAGGGATTAATAGGCTTTTTCTCCACAAGAAGGCACGCAGTGTTAGATATTGGAGATGAGACATTAATTAGAAAGATGGAAAAAGGATGTCCACAAGGTAGCATACGGTCCCGTTATATTGGAATGTTACATTAAACGAGATCCTTTTGAAAATGGAAGATGATGTAAATACGGCAGCGTACGCAGATGATGTGGCGATTTTAATAAAAGATAGCAGAGAGAAATTGGAGCGAGAAGCATATGACAAACGTTGGAATCACTATGAGAAAAGTATAACTTAAAAATATCCCAAACGAAAATAGGAGTGGTTTTTGGACAGAAGTGAACACGAAGTAATCTTATAATAAAAGGAACAAATTGGAGACTTAAGGTAGCAAACAGTGTAAAATACTTAGGAGTATATACAGATAGACTTTTGACATTTGCGGAACATAACTAACATCCAGACACAGGCGAAGAAAATGTGTTACGGTTTGCGACGAGTGGGAATTAGTAATATGAATTTGACAACTTAAGAAATACGTAATATTTACATACGAGCGACACGTCCGATAATAACACACTGCGCAAGTGTTTGGGGTCACCGGTTGCGCAACATACATATGGAGAGGAAATTACATAGCCTACAGAGAAAATATCTTTTATCCTGGAGTGGCTGCTATAAAACCGTATCCATAAAAGCATTGGAAGTAATGCTGGGAGTATTACCAGCGGATTTAGCAGTATTAAAACAAACCTTGCGGTACAAGGTACGACAAGGTGAATCAATAGAGATAGATAAGACAAATACATAACAAAATAAAAGACTGGAAGACAATGTTGACGTAAAAATGATATTTTGCTGGCAAATTCGATGGATGTAGCTACAGAGGGAAGGTATATGTATAAGTTCATACCAGAAGTAACTTATGCAACAAAACACAGGAAATGGTTTGCACCAAATAAATATCAGAAGAAATTATGATTGGGCATGGGGATTTTGCAAAACACCTATTGCGATTTAATTTACAAGAAAAACCAATTGCATAAGCGGGAAAGCAGATGAAGATGTATGGAATATGCTATTATATTGTGCATTAAATGCGGAAAAAGGAGGGGGATTAATAAAATTATTAAAAAAGTGGAAGTGGACATACAAGGAACATGGAAAGCACTATTTTTTTTTTTTTTTGGGGGGCTTTAGGGCTCGTCAACATCAAAGGTCATTAGAGCCCTTAAAACTTGTACAGGTAGGGAAAATGCAGTTATGCACTAGGGAGAGCCAACATGACTCTCCCCGCGTGTGGGACTCGCCGAAAGACTCAGCCATACCCACTAAAAACCCACCTGCATTACAACTCAAAACAGAAATTCCATCATATCTAAAAACACTTTCCTAAAAAACATTAAAAAAAAGAAGAGGAGAGAGGAAAATGAAAGATACCCTAGCCCTAATAGCGTCGGGATCGAAAAGAACAAGAGGTGACCAAGGGAGGTCAGAAAAGAGAAAGGAAGGAGCATGGCACAAGTAAGTGGAAGTAATGCCAGACTCAGCTCGGGGCCCCGTGTTCGCCAAACACGTACTTACTAGATGTAAGTCCCCTGGGGGGGAAAGCACTATTCAGCAATGAAAAAACATACCACGAATTTCAAAGAATTGTAACACAAATGCTTCATATCGTAATATGTTGGACCGAAACTTCATAGATAGGAGAAGGTGCCCGCCTCCCAGAGGCAGGTACGGGAATGAAAGAATCATTGCAAAGCGGCACACTATAAGATAAAATTTAAGAATAAAAGGAGAGTTCAATATGAAAATGAATAATGGAAACCCAGGAATTGTCATTTAGACTGTTACTTGGTTCGTATGTAAATAAATAATATTATGTAGGATCCCAAAAAATCTACTAGTTTGAAAACTGTACGACCTCCCATAGTAAATTTAGAAGTTGGAAAAAAGTTCTATATATAATGCAATTTCTGTTTTCAATAAATTACCAAATGCACGAAAATCTCTTCATTACACTCAAAGTTCCGCCTATAAAAACTAAAAGATCACAATGTGCTGCAACACCTAGCTGAAATCATCTCATTGAACAGTCATCCTAATATTTTAATAAGACTTTTACTATTTTACATTTACTTTAATTTCACCCGATTTTGCAGGTTTACATTCTCAGAAAGAATGGATGTAATGTATTTGACAGATTTTGCAATCTAATTGTTAGTTTATTTTATTCAGAATGTTATTTTATACCATTATGACATGTATTTTTGTGGTGTGTTTCATCTAGATTTTGTCCTGAGTATTCATTTGTCTACCTAATTTCAATTCATCTTTTAATCTTATGGAATGTCTAATTTTCTTAATGTTACCGACATTCAAACTTTAAAGTACGACAGCCTGTATTGTTTTATTACTAATTCCTAATTTTTATTAGAACGACTATTAGTTTTAAATGATTAAGTACACATACATTTATTTCACGATTAGTTTTACTTTACTTCTTGTAGATTCTCTACATACATTTTAGCCAATTTAGTCCTACGCTTTTTTTGTTTTTTGTAATGTAATTTTGGATTGCAGGTCTTCATATAGGTTACTTTTAACCTCCCGTGGAATATATATTGTCACGAAATATTAATTTCATTACTTTAAATTAAAAATACTCCGAAAAGGATCACAAGACGCATTTCAAAAGGGACCGTTGCGTACCCAAGGAGGCTGAGTTTTTGGGAGAGCCGCGCACGATGTACAAACAAAAGAGAGCGGTGGATGGTTTGAAAACTAGCAAGAGCGACCCATTCAAAAATATTTTTAAATAGAGTATTAAAATGTCCTTCAAGGGATAACGTTCTGCGCAGTAGCTTGCGTGGAGCCGAAATATAAAGAAATGGAAGACATAATACAAAAAAGGGCAAAATTAACCAGGGATAGCTTTGAAAAGAGCTGAACGAAGGCGAGGATGAAGACGCAGTGGGAATTCGAGGGAGTCTTTTGGGTCATTTCGAAGCGGAATTAGGAATCGCAAAGAACACTCTAAAAAAGGGAAAGTAAGGAGGCTGAGGGGCCATTAGGATCAACGCAGAGGGATATGACGCACGACAGTGAGCACTGAGCTTTTGCCGACGCGATAAGTAACAGAAGAAGTGATTGAATAAAGAGACCAGGGGACGAGTGAGCATGCACGAACGAGAAACGCCGGGATTTCTTTAAAGGCGTCGGTGTCACTTGACGAGGGAAAAGAAACTACGTCGATGAGGACAATAGGAAATTTTTAAAGGACAAAGATCGCTAGACGGGGCAGGAGTCACGCAGTCACGTCATAGCGACATTGGAAAATTCCAACATGTTAATAATAAGACTGCGATTCGCCGAAAACGTGTATACGTCACGGGAACGCAACCAATTAAAATGAATCCACGTGGAGTGTTTGCAAAATGATAATTGGCATAAGAGATCACGTGATGTGGGAATACGCGTAGCGTTCTTCTCCAAAGCTTGGGAAATAGAGGGGATTGTTATTATTTAACGAGGCGTAAGCGCTCGACACTTATAGAGACGGTAGAGAACTGAGACTGGGTAGAACGAGAGACGGTGTAGAACAGAGCTTCTTAGAGATTTTGAGGAAGTCGCTCACTTACTGAGGACTTCGAGATTTTTGATGTACTTAGAGATTTTTCGAGATCGTTATTTTGAAGAGAGATGAGTAGATCAGAGCCACTCTGACTACTACATCTTATTAGTGATAGCGGCAATCGTCCGAAGTTCGTTCGCGCATCTTAATGATGAGTTACTAATCGTTTTCTCATTAATGAACACGACGACGAACTCAGCGTCGCAGTAAATGACTAACAAGTCATCGAGTCATTAACAGACTCAGACGTTTAAAAATTCTCTCGTTATGTGTTCGGCTCGCGATCCGCTAATTACTTATTCGGACAAGACGGCCGAGGACTTCAATTAGGCTGCTAGACCACTTCGGAATGATTAGTGTCAACCGTGAATGGGTCTCGACGGGCGGCGTCTACCAGCCAGCTGTGGGACGAGGACGTTCATGACGGCGAGGAGCTCAAAGTTCGTTGAGCCCAGAACCACCCGGCACATCCATGCAGCTTGGTGAATGGCAGCTCATCTTCTTTTGTATGTCAATAAGCTACAATTTGGCATGACTGGCTGCGTCCAGTACTAAGCAGAGGCGAGCAGTGCTTAATGGGACATGAGTGAGTGTTCCATCACTTAGAACTTGGTATGGAAGATGGTAGTGACATTGACTGTTAATCAGAACAGTTTCGATTTTGTTTGCAAAATCAAAATGTGTAAAGTACATTATAGGATGAAGAGAAACGTATTGGGACTCATTAAATACCAATATCACTGTGTACTAAGATTGTGAATTTAAAAGCGTGTGATTTTGGGGAATGATAAGTGTAAGTGTAAGCATGTGCAGCTTAGAAATTTGAATTGTAAGGAATGTAGTAGATAATCAATTAAAACCAATATTATCTGAAAACTCTGTCTGCGGTGGGCACTGGGGAGATTGAGTACCTCAGCAACCGCCGTTGCCGGTCCCAAGCCCGGAGAAAAGAGGATTGGATGTTGTGCCAGCTCCCCATCATCCATAAAAATCAGAACACTGCTAAACGCTCCACAAACAGGCCTCGGAACATGGTTAACAAACTAAGAAGACAACGGCAAAGGAAACGGAAAATAATAATTGGTACATAAGAACGTTATTGAAGCCTGGCAAATTTCAAAAAATAGCAGACCAAATAAACAAAACACAAATTGAAATAGTCACTCTCCAAGAATGAAGATGGCCCGACATGGGGCGTATAGTGAAAGGTGATTATGGAGTCAGCGAGGCTCAGTGGGTAGAGCGCTGAACTGCTGGCTGGATGGCTGGGGTTTAAACCCTAATGAGGTGGGGATTTTTCATCACACCTCAACATCCAGACTGACTCCCAGGCCTACTCAGCCTGCTGTAAAATGAGTACCAAGGGCTATCCTGGGGTCAAACCGGTCGGAGCGAGATGCTGACCACATCTCCTCCTCCTAGTGCCGAGGTCTAGTAATTGCGGAGCTCTACCCTCCGCGAACCCCTTGGGCACCTTCGGGGCCTGTTGTGGGGTAAGTTTGACTTTGACTTGATTATGTATTATATTATTCTGGTACGAAGACAGTCAGGACAGGTGTGTACAGGTTTCCTTCTTAGTCATAAATTGTTAAACAATGTAATAAACTTTACTCCAATTTCAGAACGAATTTGTAAATTAAGATTGAAAGGAAAATTTAATAACTTAACGTTCGTAAACTTTATGCTCCAACTAATGATCAAGAGGAAGAGAAGGAAATATTCTGATGACCTGCAAGATATAATTGAGCAAGTACCAAGAAGCGATATTTTAATAATTTTGGGAGATTGGGAAGAGGAGCCTATAGTAGAGAAACAGGTAAATACACCCTACACAGAACAATAAATGAGAACGGGGAATTGTCATGTGGATTCGCCGAGAACAACGATCTAATAGTCGCGAGTACCCAATTTTAACATAAAGATATACATTAGGGTACATGGGTCTCACCTGATAAAAAGGTTATAAACCAAATAGATCAAGTTGTCATTAATAGAATAAAGGACCTAATAGAAGATGTACGATCTTTAAGAGGTCCAAATATGGACTCCGATCACTTTCTTATTAAAGTAATTGTGCAGCTGAGACTTCCAAATATATAGAACAAAGAACAAAGTGGCCAAAAAATGGAATCCAAACCAACTAACGAACTCGCAAAAAAAGAAGCAATATTCGCTTAAAGTGAATGAGATGCTAAGCACTACATCAATATCAGAAGAATATAGAAGAGAATTGGAAAACTCTAGCGAACTTGCTCACTAATGCAGCGGAATCAGTCATAGGGAAGAAAGAAAGAAGAAAGCAGAGAAATTGGTGGGATGATGAATGTAAGGAAGCGATTGAGCGAAAAAACGCGGAGTGCGAGAGCTCTACAATTAAGTACCAGAAGCAGCTATGAAAGATACAGGTTGGAAAGGAGAAAGGCGAACCTAGACTGTAAAAGAAAGAAAAAGTTGGATTAATGCAAAAATCACAGCAATGGAAGAGGCTTATAAAAAGAATGAATCACGCAAGTTTTTTGGGGAACAGAAAGCCAATCAAAAGTTAAACGGCGGAGGTTTGAGTTCATGTAAGGACGAATTAGGATTGGAAAGATGGCGTGCCTTCTTTAACCCCCAAGCCCACACAACAGGAGGGGAAACTGAACAAGAGGGGTACAGAAGAGAATCAACCGGAACGGATACAGTTGAAATCGCAGAACCCTCCTTCAATGAAATATGCTATATTATTAATAACCTAAAGCGAAACAAGGCAGCAGGATCAGACATACCGGCCGAATTAATAAAAGGGGAAGAACGCTCAAGAATGCTATACATGTTCTAATACTACAAATTTGGAGACGCGAAAAACTACCTTCACAATGGAACGAAAGCATGATCTTTCCAGTTTACAAGAAAGGTGATAGGTTAGAGTGTAGGAACTATAGACCTATAGCATTATTAAACGTAATTTATAAGATTTTTGCAATCCTTGTAAACAAAAGATTGACAGAAATTATTGAAAGCAAGTTATGCGACAACCAGGCAGGTTTCCGCCAAAAGAGGTCAACGACAGATAATATTTTTGGCATGAGACAAGTGTACGAGAAGTTCGATAAATATGGGATTGACTACTATGTGTTTGTCGACTATTCAAATGCTTTTGATACGGTCATAAGGGACAAGGTGATAGAGGCCCTGGTGGTACATGGTGTCCAATAAAGCTACGAAAACTCATCCAAATAACGCTAGCGAACACAAAGACCAGAATAAAAATCAACAACAGATTGAGTGAAGACTTTGAGGTGGAACATGGAGTAAAACAAGGAGATTCGTTGTCAGCATCCCTTTTCAGTGTAACATTGAATGTAATATTGAAAGCAATAGATGTTAAAGGGAACATAACTCGCCTTAAGCAGTGTGTAGCATATGCGGATGACATTTTACTAACTACCCGACCCAGGAAGGAACTACAAGAGGTCTTCAAATCACTCAAAACACATTCGTTATCGCCAGGAATGAAAATAAACGAGAAGAAAACAAAATATATGTCAAGCTGACTAAGTGAGCCATGTACCGAAGAGATCCTAGACGATGAGAAGTATCAAGTCGTAAATTCTTTTAAGTATCTTGGTTCGATATTGAACCCAACTAACTCAACAGAAGAAATCTCTGAAAGATTGGCATCCGGAAATAGGGCGTATTTTGCCAATAGGGCATTATTCCAGCACAAGCTGTTATCAAAAGCAGCTAAATTCAGGATCTACCAAACGGTTATACGTCCTATCGTAACATACGCAGCAGAAACATGGACACTGAAAGAAAAAGACATTAGGAAATTATGTGTTTTGAGAGGAAAATATTAAGGAAGATTTATGGCCCTATCAAAGAACCAGATGGCATGTGGAGAAAGAGATTTAATTACGAGTTAGACAAACTCATAAGTCTAAAAACATAGTAAGTCATATAAGAGCGTTAAGACTTGGATGGTTTGGCCACTTACAAAGACTTCCGGAGGACAGAATGGTAAAGAAAATCTATAACGGGTGCCCGGCAGCCGCAAAGAAAAAGGGAAGACCGAAAATCAGGTGGAAGGACGACGTACTAAAAGACATCAGAGACCTGGAAGTCAAGAATTAGACAAGTATAGCACAGGACAGAAAGAAATGGAAAGCTGTAGTGGAGCAGGTCAAAACATCGTGGAAGATGTTGTAGAACCTAATAAGAATAATATTATCTGAAGCTATGAGTATGTTATACTTTCACTGCGAGTTTTTATTTTAATAAATGGGTAGAACCCCGCCCTTCAGTAAATTCATCCATTTGGATTTGACTAAAAATGCTTCGTGGGCCTGGTAATGAATTTTTTCCATTACACTATTTTCATAAATACGTTACAATTGGCTATTCCCAACGGGGAACCCTGGTTAATTGTGTGGCTTAACTACTACTTAAGGTCATGTGTTTGAATAATTATATGATTAATAACAGGTGTACTAGTCTTTTTACGTTACAATTGGCGCTTCAACGTGGGGCTTGACTAAATTAGNATATATATATATATATAGTAAACTGTATACTATGCCTGTAAATAAATAAAATAAATTCTTTATCCCTATTCATGTTTAGTGTTTGTCTATTTCTATTACTTCTCTTATTATTCTCTCAGAATGCCGAGAATTCTCCGCCAATAATTTTGCTTCTTTGAAAACATTTTGTGACCTTTCTCCCAAAGCGTGTTCCGCATTCGCCGATTTCTCCACTTACCCAAGTCTCGTGTACTGTTCATGTTTCGTAAGTCTTACATTTATAGAGCGTCTGCTTTCTCCAATGTATACAAGCTCACATTCACTTGGTACCTTGAATACCCTATTTCTAGATAATGGCTGTAGAGGGTCTTTTATTGGGCTCAAAAGATCCTCTATTTTATTCTTGTTTCTAACACCGTTCTAATGTGTACCTTCAATAGGATTCTTCCGAACATTTCTGAGGTTCCTTACGGTATGTACGCTGTCGATAAAGGGTTTTCAGCTTCTCTCTGCGTGGTACGATTTAAGGGTTTTATATAACGGTTTATGAATTCATTTTATATCCGTTTTTATTCAGTGCATTTTACAAATGTCTTACCGTCGGAGAATTCTCGGTATTTTGAGAGAATCATAAGAGAAGCAATAGAAATAGACAAACAACCAAGAAACATCAATAGGGATAAAAGATACGCCCTCACTGCGACATGGTCCGCGGCACTCACCATACACACACACAACCACCACGACTTGTGGCAATGGCGTGCGGCGCCAATTGGCACGGTTAGGCGGACTAATAGCAAGCGGGTCAATGAAAAACCACCAGCCGGAGGGCTCTTGGCTTGGTCACATATGACGCGCCAGTCTACCCCTGGCCGCCACCTCGGAAGGGCTGACCTGACGATTCCTGCAGCTGTCCGATGAATCGTTGTGAAATATTACAACAGACGCAGTGATACCCAAAAGATGTCATAACGAAGATATGCATCCACTGCGAAAATCATTTAGTATTTTATAACAGATTGTTAAATTTAGAAGTTCCGTTTGAAAATAATTTGATTTTAAAATTCATCCACCTGCTCGCCACCAAACAGTTTGATCAGCAGTCAACAGATGCTGAAGATGGAAGCAACAGCTACCGAAACTAGTTCGTATTTACGGAAGTGGAGTGTGTAGCCGACAAATTACATACAATAATTTATTTAAGGTTCTTAGTATTTGCTATGAAGTGTTTCAATAAACAAATATTTAAAAGAATTTTATTACAACAATACACTACACAGAAATTCCAAACCTTCTCAATATCTGAAATATTCTCTTTTAATATTCTGTAACACACTCCAGAATATTACAGTAATAGCATGTTGAAAATACATGATCAAGATTTGAATAATTGGGATTAATGTTAGCAGGCACCTCACTCCTTCAATAATTGATTGCAATTTTATGACATAAATAAATAAAAATGAATATTCTGTTGGCATGACAGTCCACAAACCCTCAAATGACATAAGAAACAAATTTACAGGAAGGGATGTATTTAGATCTTGAAGTCACTCTAATTAGAGTACATTACGAGCTTCATGCAACAACAAACATACCACCTACAAAATACAGTTAAATCAAACACACGCAAAAATCTTGAAAATACACATATATGTTCATATATATTAAACACCATGACAATATTATACTCCACTTCAGACGACATTCATTGAACACACACAAAATAAAAATTCCCAGAATGTAATTCACCACTTTTTTCAAAAGTCAAATTTAAGAATGGCAATACTCCAGCAATAATTGGGTGTATGCATGTTAGGGTTCTCACAGAAAGTACTTTGTAATCCATTACTAACACGTTCAGTTAATACAGTCAGAATTTGATAAAAAATAATCTCTTATCAAGAAAGAACTAATTAAGTACAAAAAAAATTGTTGGAGAAATTTGTTTTGGGAAAATATTCATTAAACTAAGATGGAGAAACCTTCAGGTTTTATGCCAAAGGCTATCTTACATTCATACACAGTAAACTTGATGAAAGAGAATAGAGAATGAATTAACAGTATACATGGTCATTGTTTGTTTTTACCTTAATTTCTGAGCAATGACTGCACAGCTTACACTCAACTTAAGTATCAATTCTGTGGAGCTGAAGATCCTTTGCTGCAAAACTTATTTATTGCTTTCTCTGATAACGTAACTCTGATAGGGTCAATATCAAGAGAGGAAATGCACATTCCATGTTGTCAAGTAGAGACAATTGACTTTTCAACTTAACTTTACTTTTATTCATAAATTGGTATGCCTATATGTATCTTTTCAGATATTTTGATCTTCAGCATTTCTTGAAATAATTTTCATTTTTGCATAGGTACAGCACAGTTAATGGGAAAATCCTAATGTTGAAATATACACGCATACATTTCAAAATAATTTAGTCAGTACATTTACTTCATATACACTTAAAACAAAGAGAATTTCTTTTCCAACAAATTATATAACATGATAAATGGACAAATTATGAATAATTTTCTTTGATGTTATGTGAATCATTATGATCACATAACTCTTTTTTCCATGACTCAAACAAAAAATAGGGATTCTATCAACCCAAACATCAGAATTGAAACTTTATTAATGCTGCCTTTCCCTTTGATTCTTAGGTACTTCCTTAATACAATAACATGTAGTTTAAGCAACACAACCTTATTTGAGTAGATTTCAGAGACCTGCTAACAACTGTTACCAGTAATCACGATTGCCATAAATGTCTAGTTTTGACAGATCACAGTCATATATATCAATCAGAAAAAGAAAAAAAGGCATGAAAAAATGACATTTTGAAAAACTTAAAAACAAAATTTTCTCTAGTCCTCAATGTGAAAAAATGAACTTTAAATAAAAAATGTTCAAAACAAGGCAATAAAAAGTATTTGGAGCCATTTCGTGCACAATTAGAACACATAACATTATGTTCTTCGATGTTTATTCTACAGAACAACCCAGTTTAAGTACAGTAATAATATCGTATATGATCCTAGAATTTGTTTTCCCGCTATCTTCATCATGTTGCTTCGGTCCATTCAATATCTCTATGCTCATAATGTAATTTTCACCTGCAATTTATGCTTTTGTCATTTTTCATTTTTGAAAATATATTTCATGTAGTAGTATATTCAGAACAGCAAAAAATGTAAACGATATTATCACTGTACTCAAGAGTACAATTTATTGTTTTAAATTTTTTTATATTGTATGGCCAAAACACATTTCCTGCAATTTACACCAATTTTTCAAAGATCTCTGGAAAGTGTAGAATTGTGGTTCTACTGCATTTATAAAATTAACACCTTTTTTCAACAACATCAAGACAGTTCACTTCCAAATAACTTTTAGGTCAAATTTACTTCAAAGCAGTTTCTGAAAAAAGGGTTTTCCCTTTTTTAATTAAGGGCTGAAAATACATAACGACACAATAGGATACATAAGTAATCTTCACAGAAAGAGTAAAATATAGAGTTTAACAAAGCACTCTCTTCAAATGACCTGTTTAAAGTTTTGATGATAAATGTAAAATGGTAATCAGAGAATTAATGATGAAATGATTCTTTACAGATTTAAATAAACACAGTACAATTGATTTGTGACTTTCTGAGACTGTATTTTTCCCTTTTTTCCTTTACTCTTCCACTGATGTTCCAGCATTAAGATTTTCAAATTTAATTCAAAATATCTTATGTAATACTTTTTCACCCCCTCCCCCCCATAAAAATTAAAAGCATCAAATATTGGAAATCTTTGACTCAACTCCACTACTACCTCGACTATATTTCGTTGGAAGTCTAACGATCAATTGTGCAGGAGAGGAAATATGCGCTCCAAATGAATTATTTCCCGAAGAATTTGCAACTCCTGTATTAAGTGTATTGACTCGATTGGCATATCTCTGGCACATAATTGAAGGTTTTGAACTTTGAATTTGATAAAAGCCAGGTAAACCATGATGACTATGACTCATTTGGGGGGTGTGAACCTGATTTTCAATATGTTGCAAAGGGGTGTGTTGATGCAAATAATTTGAAGGCAAACTTCCAGTATGAAGCGTAGTAGAAGGTGGACGCTGATTAAAACATGTGGAAGAAACAATTTGCTCTGACACTGTATTAGGTCTGGGAAGTTTGTCATCCAACTCTCTACTGGACAAATTTGACCACCAAGATAGTAAACTTGAACGAATATCTGGAAAATGTGGCCTTCTATTGGGAACTTCATGCCAGCACTCTGTCATTAAACTGTATAACCCTGATGGACAGTCTTCTGGACAAGGTAACAACTGACGTGACCGTATCATATCTATCACTTCCTGGTTGCTATATCCATAGTATGGCTGAAAATCAAACAAACACACAAGAAATTAGTAATTTACACAAGAGTAAAATTGAATTCAAGATACCCCATTTTTACAAATGGTATCAAATCTGGTAAATAATAGATCAAAACAAAAAGTTTAAAAATGGTTTTAGTCATATGTTTTTAGAAATGTAAATCCATCTAAATAAGAACAGAGAAAGGACTTTATTATTACTATTATTTATTACATAAAATTATTCTTTTAAATATCATTAAATCTTTTTTCTAACATTTTAGAATTTCTTTAAAGCAACAAATACGATTCCGAAACATGTTATTGTCTCCCATCGATATGCCACACCGTGGAATTTGGTTTCCCCCATGACTCAAAATCACGAGTTTTTTTTCCACAGAAATGCTGTGCACCGGAGTGTGTACCGGCTGCACACGGCGGTCAAGGAATAAGTACATCCGCGATCAATTCCTCCTCAAAGGTACAGTTTAGTTGCGCACCCAGGAATGAGACCCATCCTATGAAAATATTTATTCCTTTTACTCGTCCGAGAATGAGGTGCAGTGGTGACGGTGATGTAGGTCCGCGGCGCCTCTCGAGGGAAATAATCTCAATACACACTGTCATTGTTCATCTAGTATTCGTGACATGCTCATTTCTACTCTCAACCAAAGGGGGAACAAGCTTACTGTGTACGATACGATGAAATTTCGAAAATTAATTTCATAAAAAAGATATAAAAATACTGAGTCTAATCGTTTTGGTTACTCATTTTAACACAATATTTATTATCTAATTTTTACCGACCCGAGAGTAATTATGTTTTCTAAAGAAAAATAACATTACATTTCCAAACATTCTAATATACGCTGCGAGATGATTGAATAGTCTTAATAAATTTTTGCTATTTAAAAAAGAAAGAAGTCGATACAACCCGCCTTCGCACAGTAATTTTTGTTATATGGTTTACCCTTCGTTTTAACTTAGAGTTGACAAAACTAGCGAGTGTTGAGCAAAAACTGGTATATCTTAATTAGTTCCCGAATTAAAGCGGAAATTCGAAAAAATGCATTTCACACAAATTTACTTCTTTTAAAATCGGAATTTCAAATCATTCTTTTTCAGTGAATCTCTACAATACAAATACAAAATCCCGTCAATAAAACAAAATAGAATCCATCGGTAGGGTTCAACTTCGGCATCAAAACATATCCATCTTAATAATATTCAGAATCATATCTTACGTGAGCC
This sequence comes from Laupala kohalensis, assembly GCA_002313205.1. Lineage (NCBI taxonomy): Eukaryota > Metazoa > Arthropoda > Insecta > Orthoptera > Trigonidiidae > Laupala > Laupala kohalensis. The sequence continues at coordinate 110,711 of NNCF01136098.1, read as the reverse complement.
GTGTAGACCGGTAAAAATTTCGAATTGACAGAACCGGGAAGAAAATACGTCCACTGAGCCGGCCGACAACATATGGCAGAATAAATTTTTAACATAAACAATAATTAGTGCTAATTTGATGCTAATTAAGAGCTTTATTTCCTAATTTTCCGCTCACTTAGTTTTTGATTAATACTGTATTCTGCTAGCTTAATAATTAAGGTAGCAGAATACAGGATTACTCGAAATCAAAGTACGCCATTACTTAGTGCTAATTTGAAAATAATTGAGTGCTCTATTTCCGAATTTGCCCCTCTTTGTTTACCAGTTATTCTGTATTCTGTTAACTTCATAAAGCTGGCAGACAATCAATGGCAGAATACATTTTTACATACCCCATAATTAAGTGCTAATTTTATGCTAATTAAGAGTTATATTCCCGAATTCGCCACAATAATTCTCGAGAAAAAAAATTAGTTTTTAAGTAAAATATATTCGTACTGTCAATAAGAATATTGAAAGCAAACAACACTAAATGTTTCTTTTGTTGAAATATAATTTTGTAAATTCATACTGCTACGTTTGTGCTAATTAAGTGACGTACTTCCGAATTTATCGCTCTTATGGTTATGAAGAGAAAAAAATTCATATTTTAATAAAAAATGCGTACTGTCAATAAAGGAAAATTACAGCAAACAACCTTAAAAATTTCTATTGTTGAACTATAACTATGTCAAGTTACAGTGCAAGATTGGTGCTAATTAAGCGCTGCCTTCCCAAATTTCCCGCTCTTATGGTTCCTATAAAAAATTAGATTTTAAATAAAAATCTTCATACTGTCAACTGAGGATAATACTTGCAAACAACCCATAGTCTTATCCTGAAGTTTAACTATGTCAATTTATAGTGCAACATTGAAGCTAATTATGTATTGCATTTCCGAATTTTCTGCTCTTTTTGGTTCAGTCAAATAGAGAATGGATGCAAAAATTAGGGTAGAGCTAAATTTTTATTGTGTTATAAGGGTCGAGGTCCTAGCAAATTTCCAGAGGTTTCCCGACATAATTTTGCGCTGCCATCTCTAAAAAAAACAGTTAATTTTCGGACATTTTTAGTTCCTTCCAAATATCTGCCAAAAACCTATTTTCTATATTTTTTTCAAGTACATTAAATTTGCTAAAAGATAAACCAGGGACAGATCCAGCAAGTGATCTTGGAAGGCGAAACTTTGTCTCCCCGATAGTTTCGTCTTCCGTGGAGTCACCCGTTTTATTGAAAGTGGAAATAAAATACATTTGTTTACATAGCGTCCTGTATTTTTTAGTATTAGCTTGGTACAAATACAATTTTAGGTATTATAAAATACAAATTAAATAAACCTTTAAAAAAAAATTTAAACATTAGAATTGTTTAGGTTTTTTACATGCTCTACTAACATTACTAAACAAGTTCCAGTCTTACTTCACAACTTCCGAGTACCTAGTACCTACTCGAGGTGGAGTGTTTGTATCGTCAACTACCAGGTGAAAATTGCGACGGACCGGGACCTCCTGCTCTGACCGCAGGTGTGCTGTCCATTACACCACCCACCTCGACTCCCAAGTCCGTAGGCAACATCCACCGGCCTGTTCCGGAGGCTCGGAAGTTGTGAAGTAAAATTGGCATCCGACGCGTAGGTACGCGGAAACCGGGTTTAAGTGCTACCAGCAAGGGAGCCGCCTGTGGTCACTTAACCCAGAATTGGGGATGTGACCCAGGTTCACCGGAACAGCCCAGGTGGATGTTGCGTACGGACTTGAGAGTCGAGGAGGGTGGTACAGTGGACAGCACACCTGCGGCCAGAGCAGGAGGTCCCGGTCTGTCGTAAGTTTCACCCCGCCATTGACGATACCAGTTCCAGCCTATCTATATTAAATAAACAAAAAAAAGTACCGTATCATATAAGCACAAATTAATAGAAGAACATTCACTTTGATTTAAACCCAAAGTTAACATTGTATAGAGAAAAATCTAAATTATATTATAATCTATTTTTATCGACCAAAAAATTATCGGACCAAATTGATCATTGTTGTAAACAGTTATGAATTATAGTTTTCTTGGTGGATAGTAGTAAAATGTCATTACATGCCTATAGGAAAGCTGTGGTCCAAACAGTCAAAAGTGTTATTTTTTATACATTTATGAACGGAAGCTGCTTGTATAGTCTGAACCAGTTGATTGTTTTGCTGGTGCAATAGTGGGGAACATTCTCTTCCATCAGTGGCGGCATTTCTCACACCTGTCTTCAAGTGAGATGCCTGACAACGAATGTGTATTTATGGCAGTGGCAGTATTTATTTTGTTTTCAATCATGTACTTGCATTTGAGTGGCTCTTTTCAAATGCACTTCTGAATAGAATAACTTTGCGCTGCATATAAAAATCCTTTACCATACGGGACGATATGCAATGGAAAGGATAAGTAGTGACTAGTAATGTAAATCTCTGTGATGTTAAATCGATTTGGATCCGTCACTGAGACGAGCTCATTTTGATTTTCTTATCTTAAATAGTATTTACGTTACAGCTCTTCAAAATTTGACAAAATTTTCCATCAATATAAAAATTGGAACTTCTTTCCAGTTTTCACCCAATGGCATCTAAATGACAAATCCCACAATAAAATGCAATTTTTATTTTTCCAACTACTTTCAATTTTCTTCAATTTGACAAAATTTTATCGCTATATCACGTAGATACTGAGATACTACATTTTGAATAATACCATGTAACAGTCAAATACTCACCATTTCACTCAATACTGATTAGATGGCAACAGTAATATTTTAAAAATTAATTATAAATAATCACATGGTTATCACATTTTTATCACATGGTTAAACAGAAAAATGTTTATAAATATCTATACAAATATAATTCAAAATTTAATTGTACCATATTTATAATTTTTTGTGTTTAGAAGAGTCTGGTTGGTTGATTTCGGGAATTTTAAGGCCATTGCTTACTGTTGCATCAGTGTTGAAAGCATCCACCTATTGAATATCAACATCTTCATCGATGGTTCCACCCAGCATGTTAATGGGTTCAGGGACGTTCTCCTCTTTCGATTCATGGGTAAGGTGCAGCGGAGGTTGAAAAATTCATGTGTCTTAGAAACATCTGTGAAACTTTTTATGAACATTTTAAGGGGTGTTTGTCGAAAACCATACAATGAAGCAAAAAAAATCGAGGTGTCATACTATTACAAGTAACTGGAGATATTTATTTCACGAAAAGCTGAAATCTTTGTTTATAAAACAGGTTTTGTTAAAACTCGGGAAGATGAGTAATCTAGGTGAGATAAGCCCAGTTAATATTTGGTGGTAATCGGATACTATTTACTATGCTTTTTTCTTCAATTTTTTATGTAAAGAAAAAGGTGTGACTCAAAGTGAAGAAAACGTGTTTAAACACGGATAACTAAAAAACGACTGACCACAGAGATATGGGACTTGAGCAGCATTCTTAGGATAAGATTCAACATTTTCTATGTATTAATAAGTATATGCTTTCCTAGAACGCAATTGGCCCCCTTCGACGTGTTGTTTTTCAAAAGAGAATGATTTTTAAGCTTAAAAGTTCAAATTCATATCAGAAGCGTAGGACATGAACATAACGTCACACACAAGATTAGGCGATGATCGCAAAGTACTTAGAATAGGTTTTTGATATATTTTTACACATGCTGGTAGTCGATGCGGGAGGGAGTGGGAGTAAATGTAGGGGTCCAGGAAGACGTGCATTACTTGGAAAAACTTAACAAAGATTTGACGTCTTTTCAAAGAATGTATATAGTGGTGATTAAATTTTCAAGATTGTTGTAGACCGGGCATTTTTTACCGGGGTGACCGCCGCACCCCCAAACAACCTCGAAATAAATAAATAATTACAAAATATATAGTTCACACACTAAAAAGTAAATAAGTGGCAAAATATTTCCTGGAACACAAAATTATTGCAACAGTCTGTCAGTACATGTTGAATATAATTATAGAGCATATGTTATAAAAAAAATCCTCATTAATATCTGTACAAATTGATGTTCGTAGGTCAAATTAAGACACTAATTTGAATAAATAACGAATATAATTTAAATATCAATCCTCGGCGATTGCCTGTCTCCATGATTCACGGAAACGTTGCTGTGATTCTCCCGCCGAAGTCCGTAGCACAGTAGCCTTGGAACTATTTATGTACATCATGTAACTAATATTTAATGCCGTGCCATAAAATAGATAATCTACTTAAGTGGGCTTAAACTGCGTCATGAATAAGCTCTGAAATATAAAGTTCATCTGTTAAATATTAAAAAAAAAAATATTTTAAAACTGAAAAGTGGAAATCAAATCTAAAATCCATAATGGACTCACAGTGTTTATCTTTGGGATCTACCTTTAAACAAAGTTGAAGAGGCATTAGCAGTCACTTCAATGCTATTTATTTTCAATGCACTGGAATCGTCAAACAATATATTTTCTGATTCACACAAAAATCGTATCCGTTATTTTTTTAATTGTAGTATTTGTAAATGGGAAATGTAGCTTGCTATTGAACCTTATCTACATGGAGCGATAGGAGTTAGGTGGTAGGTCATTGTTAGTAGGTGGGCCGCTTAGCTATGTTTACCAACAACTTGGCCCACGTGGAGGGGTTAGGAGGAGTTGTTAGTAATAGTGCGAGTTGTTGATGCTAGGAGGAAGTGGTTAGAGGAAGGAAGGTTCGCTTTTCAGTAGTCACAACTATATGAACTGGGACATTAATGTGAAAAGCTTCAATTTTTTTTCTGGTCCCACCCGGGATGACTTGGTAATGAGCTACAACGCTACCACCTTAGCAACCATTAATTGATCGTCATTTGATTATTAATTGACATTTTTTGACATTGACCGTCATTTTATCATGGAATTCTTAGTAACGGTGTATTTTCCGTCCAAACTCCGTGATGAGATTTTTCAATGAGATGTGGTGAAATAAGTTTTCGAACAATACTAGCCGACCCCTCGCACGGGAGTTTTTGTTATGATACTGGCGACCCTTTGTTTTAATTAAACAGCACAAAAATAGCACGTCTACGGATAAAAAACGGGAATAGTATATCTGAGTTAATTCTTGATATACAGTGTATTCACTTTAACTTGAGACAACTAAATATCTCGAGAAATACGCAGCGCACGAAAAGAATGTTCCAGATGAAAAGTTAATATTTTCAACGGCGACATCTGTCTGTTCCAAAATAAGCCGCCTGAACTCCCCCAATGAGTGGGGCGGGGGAAAACTTTAATTTTAAATGGTAATCCTCCATTTTCATTGCAAATTCGGAGTCTACGAAAAAAATACTAAGGGTTTGTCTAAAATATTTTTTCCATTCATAGCAAATGGCGCTGTAATAATTTTCTTTATGGTTCGAGCAATTGGGAACTCATTTATTTGATTGTGTATTACGTTTGCGATACAAATTGAAACATTATAGTTGTAAACATTTGAAATTTATGTTAAAAATTTAATTTAGCTTTGTAAATTTGATTTTACAGTAAAACGTTTGTGATAAGACATTCAGAAGTCTGGTTAATAAAATACTTTTAGCGTAAACCAGAAACAATGACGTGGACATCGTAGTTTTCTATTCCCTTCGAAGTTGATTTCGGTGAGTCCCCTAGCCTTTAAATTAAATTTTTGATTTCCTGTCGAAAAAATTAACTTTTCATCTATAACATTTTTTCGTGCGATGCGTATTTCTCGAGATATTTTGTAGTCTCCATTTAAAATAAACACACTGTATAGTGGAGAAAAAACATATTTCACCCCTTTTGTCAAAGAATTTCGACACAAATTTCACTGTTAATATCATTTACGTGTCTGCTCGTTTAAGTCAACAACGAACGAAGAATACCTCTTAATTGTAACATCACTTTCAAACTGAGAGACTGCATGGCATCAGTGGGAGATAATACGCAGAATATAAGCGATGAACTTCATGTTTTACAGGTATTTGGATTCTAATATCAGAGTTAATCGGAAATCATTGAGTTTGGTCGCATTATTATTCTTAGACGATTTTTAAAAAATTCGAAAGAAAAGTTGAAAGTTACTCATTGGGATAAATTCAGAAATACACTATTAGCACTTAGAATACATTTAATCCTGACAATATTAGACATCATACACACTACATACGTAAAACAAAATACAAAGAATACATAAAATACAAATAAAACACAGCCTACTCAAAATACTTATTTAAGTTCAAAATAGTTGTTTCTAAATTTCTATCCGAATTATTTCCACGTCTATCACTATACTCAAAGTCATCTTGCTTTGCTTCGAGAAATTCAACTTAAGAAAAAAAATCATGAACGGAAACGCACTGTGTTTATTAGTTTATTGTATATTAGTTGGAGTAAATTACTTTATTGTCCTCAATATGGTCATATGCAGTTTGTAACAGCTCTCTAGGCAATAAATTATTTATATATTTTCACGAAATTTCTATAGAACAACAATTCTTTCACAATAACTGGTTTGTGTCTGTTTGATTTCAACATTTAAAAATAAAAGGAATAATTTGATAACGAAAGGGAAAGATAAGAAAGATCACATGAATACTAACAACGTATTATACAAAATAAAATGTAAAGATTGTAATGCTACCTATGTAGGTTAAACAAAAAGAGGATTAAAAACTAGAATCCAGGAACACAAAAGAAATTTAAAATCAGAAGAACAAAGTGTAGTTACCGCACATTGAATTAATAATGATCACTTGATGGATTGGGAACATATATTAATTTTGGACAAAGAAGTTAATTATTACAAACGTATATCAGAAATGATATTTATAAAAAATACATACGGGAGTTTGAATCTACGCACTGACACTGAAAAACTATCTGGTTTAAACAATACGATATCATAACATGTTTGTGTTTCTGCTTTTTTGTAAACATATTTTGTGTTTATATTTCTGTTTATATCATGTTCATTTGTCCAGTTACGTTTATTGTTATAATTTATTTATATATTTATTTATTGTCAGTCCAACTGGCTTGATGTTGGTAAAGAACCTGTACTCAATATGGCCAACGGTTTTACTTCGCCATCGTCCATAAGAGTAATTATAAGGATACCACGCGTTCTGTTGGCAAGGCATTCGAATTTGAATTCATTGCCAACCTCGAATACGAATTCTATTCACTTGCTCTTTTGGCGCTGTTCTGTACTTTCTGCATCGAGCGTTTGGAACGAATATTAAATTGTGTCTTTGTTTGTTGTGTTATTAACTTGTATTTCTTTACAGCAAATAGTTGCATTTGTGACTAGTATTAATATTTATTTGGATATTACTCAAATTCTTTATGACCACGCTTTTCCTGAAATTTTTCTAGCAAGATGTAGCGGGACGCTTTAACCTAACATTATCAGCTGATGAGAATGACGTGGACTGCTGCCTGCACGCGAGTGAGTTTCGAGAATTTGTTTCGTACAGGTTGGCAATTTATTTAAGGCAGCCATATTGAACAATTTTAGGTAAAGAATCGTAACTTTGAATATAAAGAGGTGAGTAGGTGTATGCGAGAAAATTTTCGTGGTCCGCAAATCTCGATATTAATTTCCTCTTTCATTAATTATAAGAAAGATGAACAACAGTCAATTATGGTCAGAAATTTTAAGGATACAATATGTTCTTATAATCCTTTTAATTCCTGTTAATAATTCCGAGACCACAGGTCTGTTTAGCTGGAACATCCATAACACAAATGAAACTCGCAGAATTCCTTAAGATTCAATTCTCGGCCCTCGGCAATACTCTTTTTATTGTACGTGAACATGTCTTCCACATCACATTGCAAAATGGTTCTTTTTGCTGATGACACTAATTTACTATGTAAACACGCCAATGCTCAAAAAGTTTTGTCTAACCTCTCAGCTTGGTTACATGCAAATCGCCTCATTGTAAACATTGACAAAACAGTGTATGTCATTTCACAATAGTATCACAAAATCTTTAACCCAGGTTTATCTTTCGTTAAACTGAACACAATTAAAAACTGCTACTAATACAAAGTTTTTCGGTCTCCATATTCCAGACAATCTCTAATGGCATTGTCACGTTGACATTCTTAATTCCAAATTAAGTAAATTGTGTTAGGCATTACGAATCTTAGTTAATATAATTAGTCCACGTTGCGTATATTTTGCGAATGTTTACTCCCATTTACGATACGGCGTTATCTTCTGGGACAAATCCGGGTAGAGCGCCCAAACTTTCAGAATTTAAAAGAGGATTGTTCGGATAATTTGTAAATCTTACCCCCGAAACTCCTGTAAACCGTTATTTAAGGAATTAAATATCTTAACACTTCCCTGCATTTATATTTATGAAACTGTCGTGTTTGTTAAGACCGAATTACTGATGCGCCACCCTTGTTCATTTAAAACAGTCTTGTTCACGAACACAATACTCGCAAAAGGAATAATATTCCTCATCCTAGAGTGTCAACCGCACTTTGCCAAAAAGGGCCGTATCATTCGGGAATCGTTATATATAAATACTCAAAAATATAAAATATATTATTAAATTGAATCTCTTCAAATCCGCAGGTAAAATCTATCTACTGCACCAGTCCTACACTGTAAAATAATTTATTGATTTTAATAAAAATTAAAGCCATCTTGTACTTCATCCCGCTATTGTTGTACCACTTTCAAAATATCTGATAACTAATTTCAAAACTATTGTCCTGCATGCTTGTATTGTCTTATATTCATATAAATTGAGTTGTATATGTGCTCAACCTTGGCACGGTTTTGTACATTAATTCTGTAGTCCCATCCTGGCCCGGGTTTTTCTCCGGTTTTCTTTCAGGTAGAGGCGGATTTTATTATAAAGACTCGCTAGGCTATTGCCTAGGGGCAGCATCTATTGAAATAATTATTCACAAATTTAGTGTTATTTAATAGGTACGATTTATTAACAATACTTTCCGATGGTTTAGAGTTTGATACGATATAGATTCGTACTTGTGAAATGAATTTTTTGTGTTTTATTAAATTAGTTTATTGTCCTCCACGTGGTCATACGCAGTTTGTAACTGCTATTCTGACTATAAAGTTTATATTTAAACTAGTGTCAATATTTAGTTCTATTTAATTACTCATTAATTACCCAGATATAAAATTTCTATGAATGTCCCAATTTTTAAAAATAGGTTGCGTCAGCCATCTTCTGAAGCTGACACAACCATTTAAAAAGAAACTTATATAAACAATTAATAACATTGTATAAATTGATACCAGACGCTTAGAAATATCACAAAATGTTTCCAACATAATATGCACAAAATATAACAGATTACAAAAAAACAAATTTCAAACTAATATAAATAGTAAACAAAATATTTAATCCAAAAATTTCGGAACTTTCTAAAATACATTTCTTACAATATAAAAGTCTTTATCTTTAAATTTATTATATTTCAAAGTTGTTGTGTTAGCGTAAGAATTTGTAAAGTGCGTTTGTTTATAGATAACCATCGCTTTGAATACTCTTTACACATAGTAATCTGAGAAAAAAATTAAATATATAAACCATTTTGAAACTCAGAAACCATCATTAAGTGTTGTTCTCGTTATTATTTCCTTCTTATTCCACTCTGAACATCTTTCTTATAATTTATAAACATCATCTATTCAAGCAATACACTTTCTATTAGAGGCGGTCAAACACGAAACTTGCATTTGTTTTCAGTGCTCTCTCCGCAGATAAATGTTTATTACTTCCAAAGCAAATGACATAGCGCATCCAGTTTCTCACAGCTCCAAAGCAGAAGAATGTAGCTTTCATCTGTCAAAGCTTCGATTTCTTGCGGTTGACGGTCTTTTTGGGGGGTAGTTCAAAATCGGATAAACAATTTGAAACAATGAGAGCCAAATTCTCAATGGATCTCCCCTGATAATGCCACTGTCCTCGATGGAAATCTGTGATTTAAAAACTGAAAGTAAGTGATTCTCTACCGTCCTTTTTTCTGTTCATTATTTTCCATGCGATATTTCATGGTACACCTCTTGTTCTTTTCCCTCATATAAGTGCTAAACAGCTTTGAAGTTTTTTAACTTCCCATACCTTAACTCCTATTGCCGGAAAGATATATTGAAAAGAATCTGTTTTTTTTCATTTTTTATCCGCTAGCAATTAAAAGAATTTAAACTTACAATAACTCAAAAAGAATAACACGACTCAAATGTTATCATGGAGTTACATAACAAAATCTCACAATGAAAAATGATCTTAACATTAATGAAAGTAATTTTAGACTCTTATGAGAAAACTACATTGCTCGCTCGTGGAGTCGTTGAGACTAGCACGTCCTTACGGACCTCAACCTTACCTTTCTCTCTTTCAGCCCGTCTATTAGCAAAGCTATTCACTGAAGGGTCCCTTCCTCTCATCCAGCGAACTGGGCAGAGGTCGGTCCAGGGGTTGGCCCCTGGGTGAGACGAGGGAGGATGCCCACAAACATCGAGGCAGGAAACCCGCCTCTCCCAGCATCCGCTCTGGTAGGCGGAGATGTGCATAGCCCACATCTCTACCGCTATCTGCACTAACGGTAGCCGAGCAGCAATCATGCTCACCGATCGGAGGCCACAGTCTCCTTCCCATACCCCACGGGTGGGGGAACTGTTCTGCCCGGCAGTCCAATAGGGGCGTCAGGTGCAAGCTTGTGCCCCTCCCTGCCTACTCGATTTAAAGTGCTGAGTGACACTCGGAGGGTTGTCAGCCCTCCTACCACTTACGAGATCGCGTCTGGATTGATCCGTTGCCCCGGTTGTCGGCCTAGGATTGGGTACAAAAGCCGAGGATAGCCGAAGACCCAGTGGTCCGTTTGTCGCCTGTACCTGTCGAGTTGGGAGCTAGCGCGGTAATTTCACAGGACTATACTGCGCGGTGGCCGTCCCAATAGGTCACAACTTTATAGTCCTATCCATGTTAGAAAGGTTGCCCTATCAGCGGTGGATGGGTGTCCGCCGAGGTCTCTTGCGAGATTCCCTACTACTTTGTGTACCGAGATCCAGGGTTGCACGTAAGATCCGGTTTGAAAACCCGTCAAGTATACAATCCGTGTTCCCCCACGAATAGATGGGACTGTTCCTATCTACGTCGTGGCTGCGCCGAGCCCCCTGTAGCGGGCTGGTCTACTCGTATTAAACAAGCTTCCTTGTTAACGGAGACGAGTCGCCGTTCGGAGACTCTTGCGAAGCTTCCTACCGCTTATCTCTTGAAGAGAGTCGATCTTTTACCCAGGGTTCTGGGGTGGGGTATGATCATCTCTTGCTTAAGGGTGAGTGCCAGCGGTCCACATCACAACATCCCCCCACGATTGCCGCCGTGGCTACGTCGAGTTTCTTTCGAAACTCTACTCATGTTAGATGAGTTCCCCCATCAACGTGAGACGAGTGACCGTCGGAATCTCTCGCGAGGTTCCTACTCGTGTTAGACAGGTTCCCCTGTCAACGTATGACGAGCAACCGTTTGGGGATTCTTATCGAATCGGTCTCCCTCCTTCTTCGGATGGTCTGATTCGTTGCCCAGGGATCTGGGATTGGGTACAAGGACCATGGGTATTAGCCGAACCGGAGGTGTGGTCGGCTAGAAAACTACATAGGTCTAGTTCCGCTAGAGAATTACATAAAAGAAATGACAAAACTTGAAAAAAATTGAAAAACTGTAAATAAATAAAAAAATTAATAAGTCTGTGAAACCTTGACACTTCCGTAAAGATGTTGACCTTACTTACCAAGATACCTCAAATATATATAATAAAACACAAATAAATATTACTGGAAACATACCTGTAATCCATAACTATATATTTCCCATAGAACTACACCAAAGCTCCACACATCTGATTCCGTAGTGAACTTTCCGTACAAAATGGACTCAGGGGGCATCCACCTTACTGGAAGAAGTGATTTGGACTGCACTCTACCAACACATAGGACAAGTAAATATTAAAAATAGTGCACTTAGTATTCAGTACAAGGTATAATAAAACAATAATGAATACCATGGGTGTCAACTTTCAATCAACCCGAGGGTCATTACCGTGTTTACATGCGAGACGGAGAGCTACAACTAAAAAGCAACTTTAGCTGCAAAGCAATTACTTATTACAAGAGAAGACATGTATACAATGTGATAAATGAGGGCAACTGCACCAGTTACAAGGGCTGGATAATCCACACCATGGGCCCACCAAGAATTTATTTATGGGGGCATAAGGAATCTGGTGAACAATGATGGATTCTATAGGATGTAGAGACGTAAAACATAAAAGACAATTTAAATATATCGAGGAGTGAAAAGTACTTCCTTGGTAAGAAAATGCTCTTTCTAGGAAAAAGCAGATTCTATGATCGAGTTTTCAGTCAATCACATCTTTCTAGTCATACGACTGTGACGTATTGTAGACTATGTGTGACTGTTAGTCGCAACGAAGGAGCCAAACACATTCTTAGAAGACTTATTTCCTCGAATGAATATTACGCATCGACTGTTGTTCTATAGCAACGCTAGACACATGAATTTTTATGTTTTTTCGTTATGGTTCCATTCTGCCAATTCGCGATCAAGCAGTGATCAATTGTTTATTTACTCGCCACATTTGACAATTTGCTATTGAGCATTATTCTGAAACAACTGAGCTTTGAGGAATCGGAAACGAATTTGGAATCGAGGCAAAAAAATTAGAATCGAGATCAGAATCGAAAAAAAAAATCATCATCATCAGTACTTAATTCATACACCAATTTAATACTTTATATGGTAATTTTGTAAGTTTTTTGAAGAAGACTAGAAAGTTACAGTACAATAATCACTATAAGGCTCTAGGCTAGAGGCTCTACGACAATACTCGAGGTCTATGACATAGACCTGGAGGTTGGTTAAATTAAAGTAGAACTCACCATTTGACCGGTATTTGTTTTATTACATTTTTCTACCAGTACGTCTTCATCATTAATAAGACTTCCTTCTTCCTAGCGTGATTGTTTCTTTTTCCAATCCCTTCATCCACATCACGCGTAATTGTATTAGTTTTTCTAACATAATTGGTTAATAGTCATTTCATATTATTAATATTCTAATTTAATCCTTTATATGGTAATTTAGAAAAAGTCATTTTTAATACAACTAGAAAGCTACTGTACAATAATCACTATTAGTCTCTAGACTAGAGACTCCAGTACAATACTCTAGGAACAGACCTCGAGGTTGATTAAGTTAAAAGAAAACTTACCAATTTTTCGGTATTTATTTGATTAAATTTTTCTACCGGCGCGTCTTCATCAATAACAAGGTTTTCTGCTACTAAGCGTGATTGTTTTTCTTCGCTACCTTCATCATCCACATTACACTACTGATTCTATGATTTTTCTACAATAATCGTTTAATACCCGTTTCGTGGTTAATTGTATTTTTAATAAGTTTTACTTCACAGATTACCTTCACGAAAGGAACGAATACTCCGCATTCAGTGGACTGAGATAACCGAGTTGGCAGAGTAAGATCGCCACTACTATCTTTTTGCGAACCAGATTGCTTTGCTAGACCTTTCCCTATCCATACGTGAGGAAAGATATCCCTTTCCACACGTGGGCACTTCGCTTATGACCCAACCACGGCACTGTGAAGTCGACAGCTACCAAGAGTTATTTTAAATTCTCGTAGGGACTATAACGTTCAGGCGTTTTGCTGATATATCGGTCTCTGGATGAAACATGAAATTTGGCATAGCCCAAATATTGCAACTTATGTTTCCGTTCAAATGACAGTTAAATCATGTTATTTTTATATAGTTTTAAATATTCTCAGACATTATTCATGATGAGAGCAGATTACGGCCACTTTAATTACGAATCGTCATACATTATCACGAATTTTGACTGAATTTTTTTGTGTGAATACACAATTATTCACGCTAACGACACAAGAACGACTAATAATTGAACTAAGTAGTTATATTTAAATCTGAATAGAGGATAAACCGTCTAGCAATAGAACAGCACGGAAACAAACATTATGAAGAAACTCTATCAATAGAATATCTGGGCTCTAATGACCTTTGATGTTGACGAGCCCTAAAGCCCCACGGAAAAAAAAAAATAGAATATCGGCCTTATGAATAGGCCCAATGATGGAGGGACTGAGGGCACTAAAATGTTTTAATGTATTTGGATAAGAAATATTCTTGATATCGCCTCATTGCGCAAGAGTTATGCAAACGTCCGCGTGAAGGAAGTCCATGAGAGTAAGGTTGAGAAGGACATCTCCGGAATGGGAGCTGAATGTAAGCTGATCTTTCTAGTTACGTTGTGAGATTTACATTGACCGAGGCAGAGCGGAGAATTCGTGGTTGGAACTTGGGTTCGATCCGAGTTTGAGGATAATAGTTTACTTGAAGTCGAAGAGTTTGTATACTCTTCATATACGTCTATAAATCAATTTTGATCATAAAATTATGCTCTATGTAGTTTCGATTTGGTACGGAGTTATTTTTCGTTCAACAGAGTTTAACTTCAGCCTCCTAAGCCCTCCCCCGTGGGTGCGCCCCTGTGTCTATCATCAAAGGTTTATGATTATAGCTCAACTATTATCAAAGGTTGTCCATAACACAGGCCTATGTTTCATCCAAGTTCTTTGATAATAAGACATATGACATAAATATGACTGTAATACCGGCCTTAATTTTTTTAAATCTTCTGTAATAAATTGCCATGAAATTAAAGTGTCTTCAAAATAGCAAAATTAGGTAATATCGTCTGCAAAGACACTTACTTGCACGTGGAAAGGCAGTTCCAAACAATCATTCACAAAAACCAAGAATAAAGTAGCAGAAATGACAGATCCCTCAGGCACACCTTTTATAATTAGAGGATTGCTAAGCTTATCAGAAATTCTACCTTGACTTATTTGGCTCACGAAGTTACCAAACCAGTCTAACGCATTGCCTTGTATGTGTGGTGTACGAACTACAAGTTCGAAGAGCGCGCGCGATGAGGAGGTGAACGCGACCGCCATCTCCATTCACAGCGAGCCAATGGTGGACTACCCCTGCTGCCTTCCCTCCTGGAGGTGGAGGTGTGGCGCCGGCCGGCGAAGCCCTTATATTTTTTTGTGTGTGGGGGGCTTTAGGGCTCGTCAACATCGAAGGTCATTAGAGCCCATCGAAGCCCTTATAAGCGGGGCGCGGAGCGGCAGACAGCAATCGGAGTTTGAGAGTCCTCGCTACAGTATCTGCGCCGCAATTATCTACAACTTGACACGACCTGGAATATTGCTTAACGAAACTTTGGGACGAGACCACGGAGAATACTGGCGCAACTGGCTTTTCATCTGGAAACTCTACTGGACCGCGGCTTAGAAGTAATGACCTAACATTCTATGACGAATCGTCTGTGTTATGGATAACTATTGTAACTTCAGATCAATAAATAGTTGTTTTGTTTTCAAATGAGACAATTAATTTGTTATCTGTACGTAATAGTATGCTTGGTAATTGTGGAGCGTTAGCAACATTATCAAAGAACGATAAATTAATGTTGCTCATTGTTTTATTGATATAAAGCTTTTTCGGCTGCATAGCAGCCATCGTCAGTAACATACACTGAAAAATATATATGTACATAAAATGACAATAATAAAAATTGAAACAATATGAAAGTATACAATAATTCAGTAAAACAGTATCGAAAGAAGAGTAATTTTTGTTGTTGTGAAATAAAGGGAAGAACAATGAAAAATGAATAAAAGAATACAAATACAGAGTGAGCAAACCGACAAAATTCCATACCTGTGTATTGAGGAATATTTTTGGCGAGTGCGCAGAGTACGCCGAACGGAGGTCATTATATGGAAAGTGAAGGGTGTTGCGGGGCCGCCGGGGGGGGGGTAGGGGGGGTTGTCAGTGTTTTCCAGGAACTGGAAACTCGCCACAAATATTCCTCAATACTCAGGTATGTAATTTTGTCGGTTTGTTCACTCTGTATTTGTATTCTTTTATTCGTTTTTCATTGTTCTTCCCTTTCTTTATTTCACAACAACAAAAATTACTCTTCTTTCGATACTGTTTTACTGAATTATTGTAAACTTTCATATTGTTTCAATTTTTATTATTGTCATTTTATGTACATATATATTTTTCAGTGTATGTTACTGACGATGGCTGCTATACAGCCGAAAAAGCTTTATATCAATGAAACAATGAGCAACATAGAAACGCCTTTCAATTTATCATTCCATAATAGTATGGATCCTAATTCTAGCTTATGCCATAGAATATCGTGATTTACCAAATCAAACGCCTTTTTAAAATCTATAAATATGCCAGTAACCTTTTTATTTTAACTGAAACTAAAACATATTTTCTCAGTAACATAATATGGCTTATTCTCAAGATTTTTCTCTCCTAAAGTGATAATGAAGAGTGTTCACACAAACACACAGAAAATCAGCTTGAAGATTCAGCTTTTCTCGGCACAGCGCCTGCTCTGGTTAATCTGAAGCAGGTTTTTTGACAAGAATGAATGCAAGGAAGATCACTCCAATAAAAAATATACACCTATTGTTGAAGAAGAATTAATCTCATTGGATTTTATAAAAAACAAGATTTCATTGTCGTGAAGAAATTTAATTGCCTCGCCAATAATATGTTCAATCAAGAAATAATTCACATTATAAATAATGTGAATGAAAAATAAATGTTTCAATATGAAAAAATGAGCATAAAACAAATTATATACGATACAATACGAATTTTTTCTCCTTCGTCTCGTTCTCGTACAAAGGCAGCCCTAAAAATATACCATAAAAATGAAACAGATGAATATCATATTATTCGACGGTCAAGGTCGAGCTACCGCCGCGCTCTCTGACGCAGGAATTCAGAGATATTTCCTTGAAGCCTGTTAATCTTTAGCCGGTCACTGGTGCGCCCTGGTGGCGTAAGTTTGGACTACCCTTTTTGCGAGGGAGTACACATCTGCTAATTCAATGTTGCCAGCCGCCGGACAACAGGCTACTAAATAACAATTTAATATATCTTCAAGGCGGGTACGTCAATTCTGACGAACTGCGCAAGCGCGTTTAGTAACTGTAAGCAAGAGGTGTCTGCACAGTCCAGGTGTATCTGATATGCTACCTGCAGGTTCATTTCGAAACAAAGAGAAATGAAAAACGATTTTTATTCTACAAAAGCAACAAGCCTCGATTTCATAATTCGTCCAAATATTTTGGAGAAAACTGACAGTAGGCTTATTGACCTCAGATGATTCAATTTCAAGGAAGAATCTTTTATGAATATTGGGACAACTGGACTTACTTTGAGATTCTCTCGAAAAAAATATTTCAAACTTAAATTATAATATAGACTAAAACAGGTGCTATCTCTCTTGGTATATTAATACATTCAACCGAAGAAAATATCAATACCGAATGTTTTTTTTATTATTTACACTTTTTATAACTTGCATAATCTCTCTATCTGTAGTTGATTTGATGAAGAAAAAGTGCAGATTCAGTTGGTGATAAAGTTGGAGAGAAGCCTGTTGTGAACGAGTGAACCGCGATAAGGCACTTATTGATTTCTTCCGCAATGTGATATGCATTAGTTGATACATCACCATAATCCAACTGTATGCTGACAACAGTTGTACTATCAATTGCTCCAGTTCAGTTATTAATAATATTCCAACACTGAGAAGAGTCACCATCGCAGTCGACTATAATATTCTCTTTTAACAAAATCCATATCGCTACTAAGTTTGCCACTACATTTATTAAAATAATTTTTGAATATTTAATCATATGGACGCTTCTTAAGAATACTATATATTTTTTCCTAAGTACCATTCTGCGATCGCCACTAGATATCAAGAACGCCTTCAACACAAGAACACTGCACAATGTAGGCACTGAAGCTCATGGGATCCCATCGTACATCAGACGTATCACTGGAAATTTCTTCAGGGAGAGAGTCCTCATGTATAATACTGAGGATGGCCCTAGAACATATAGGGTCATCGGAGGTGCGTCACAGGGATCAGTGATGGGCTAAATCATGTGGAACATTAAGTGCAATGCTACTGTGAGGTTTGATATGCCATAAGGTAAGAGGGAAATTGGATTTAAGGATGATGATGATGAAGTGTTCATTGCAACCAAGATGTGAGATTTGTAGAGGAAGTGAGATGGATAGCGGATTAGATTGTTGCAGATTCGCTGATTGAGACCTTTTACAGATAAAATGGAACTGTTGGCCTAACACTCGCAGACAGAGGAAATGCTTTAATAGCGGAAGGTTACCGAATCTATTGCTCTGACATTGGGAGGATCGTAATTTGCTCCCGATATTCAGCGAAGGACCTTAGTGTGCCGATGGAAATGTAAAGAACACTTGCAGCACGAGCAAGAAGACTGCAAACTGACCTGTCTCGAATAACGCCCAACTTTTTCATTTATTTTATTTTAAAGATTTTAATACACTTCATACAGATACATGCACTTCATGTACATTCTCATTTAGCCATATATCTTGACCGTCTTGTCTGAGAAGTCTCATTACAAGGCTCTGTTGCAGGATTCTAGTATTCATTAACTGTTATGACACGTCTTTGCAATACTTCTCAGACGCCATATAAAATGATCTGACGTTTCTTGTCCTTTCCTACATTCAGAAGTCTCATCTTCTATCTTTTTAATTCGTTTCACGTACTTTTTAAAATCTCCATGACATCACTTCAGTAAAATTTTACTTGGCCAGAACTACTTATTGTATTTTGCAAAACTGTACGTCATCTATGTAACGGTACATATCGCGACCTTATCTGTGGTGTTCCAGCGGATTTGCCATCCCTTTATTAGCTCATTTCTCAGCTCCCTTGTTGCTTTCTTCTGATCGTTAGTTACCCTCTTTTCATTTACACTTATTTTGTCCAGTTTTCTTCGGTATTCCCTTGAATTTGAGCTTTTGGATGTACAAATCTATAGGCATGATTCCTTTTGCCACAGCTAAAGCATCACTGGAGACTGTCCGATATACTTGCGCCGGCACATTATGTCTATTGAATTTGATCTTTTTCTCATTTAATATTTATCACCTGTTGTCCCAATATTTCACAACCATAGGTTAATACTGGTCGTATTGCCCCTACATACAAAGTTAGGTCTCGTCTTTGTATATTAAATCTCTGCACCCCAAAACGCACTAAACTAAAATATATTAATTTCACTCTTTGCTGGATATACTTTAGATGTTCCTCAAAGAGACGTTTCTTATCTAGCACGACTCCCAAGTATTTGTGCTTGTGCACTACTTATACTGTTTCTACATTGAGTACAATTGGATTTCTTCGTTTCTGTCGTATATGCCCAAACCACATGATTCGAGTCTTTTCCTCCGATAAATCTAGTTCATAGCCTTTGCATATCTTGGCACACATATTCAGTCTCTCCTGAGTTCTCATTTATAATTTTGGACGACTATTCTCCTTAATTATTATTACAAGTTTGTCAGCTTATACGAGACTTTCTATTTTCTCTCATCTAGATCCCAAAGTATATTATCCATTACTATGTTCTAATACAGAGACCCGCTGCTGGACCTCTGCGGACACCTAACCATCACCGGTCAAACAATCTGTGCTGAGCCTACGTTCAAACCTACACATCTGTCTTCAAAGTATGAACATATATTAAAAATATATGCTGGAATTCTTTTCCTACGCACTGTCTCAAGTACAATCGCCTAATTCGCAATGTCTCAGGCTCCTCTTACGTCTAGGTATACGCAAATAGAGCAGCGAGATTCCTGTTTGGTTATTACGTCCACTAGTCTATTAATTTCGTCCATAGTTGTTTTTCCTCTTCTGAACCCATACTAGTTGCTATGCATATTGCCATGTTTCTCCTAAAAATCAGTTACTCTCGAAGTTATGATTGCATCTAACACCTTCCCTTAAGTAGGTATAAGTCAGATTGGCCTATATGAACTTTGCTTACATGCGTCCCACTATTTTCCCTTTAAGAACATCTTTATTACACTAATTTTCCAACATTGGGGGAAATAAGCTTCTTTGAGACATTTATTATATATTTGTAGGAGTGGTTCAATCATTTCATCCAATGTTCTTTTTGCTATCTCGTGTGTTATTCTATCATATCCCGATGATTTTCCATTCTTCATTCGCCTCACCACTTTTTGTACTTCTGTTTTAGTTATCTCAAGTTCCCCGTACTCATCCAACATTGATGGTCCTAACCTAGTTCAAAATAAGCTTCTTACAGCCGGGCGCACATCAAATTTCTTGTAAGCAACTGCAATATGGGCCGATGCAGTAAATACTGACCACTACGAACACCGAAATAGTGGAGAACGCAGAGCACGTACTCTTCGTTTATAAGTTCGTCATACTGTTGTGATTTTACACTATTCTTAATGGCGGATCAGGATAAGCCCAACCACAAAATTTGACGGTAGTTGGTTGCCAGTTCCTGCGGCAAACTGTTAGTCAGCTCTGATGTATACCGTGTACTCGCTCAGTACTATTGTATACTTTTATTCAAACAGATAATGTGAAGGAATGTATGTATAAAATGCAGTTAAAGGGACTAGCAGGATAAGATGGTAAAAAGTCCATTTACATCGATTTTCTTAAGATGTGACTCATTCGATGTGTCATCACAGTAATTCATCTGGAAAAATATTTTATTTAAAAAAACCGCCACCCAGCGCTGTTAGGGTAAAAATTGATTTTTCCTTAATTTCTCAATATTTTGGCCTTATTTAATGTTAACGACTTGCAGTATATAATAATGGAAAGAACGTAACTCGTGCACCTTATGCCAAAATGAATAGTAGTTTGGTGGCAAATTCTATTTTTTACAGCGTTTTCAAAATTTCAATCACTATTTTTTTATGAGTGCCAATTTTTTTTCTCATTTTGAAGTATTGTTGATACACTGTCAGACGCTATACACAGGGAAAAATTCAATTTCTTCGAATTATTTCATAATTGTATTTATATTGATTAATTGTATAATATTTATATGAGTAAGTCATTAAGATTGCAGCATATCAATCGATAAAACTTTTAAAGAACTATTATTTCTCAAACCATTCGTTCTTGTTAGTACATATTAGTGCAGGCATTTGCTGCGACAAAATGATACCACAACACAGTTGTTTATGTATCTACGAATATATTCTATACAGTGAAAAAACTCAAAGAGCAATACATTCTTTTAGGTGTTCTTGTCAAAATATTATCTTGTACTTTTTCATGGAATTAATATTTCAGGAATTCAACTGTACATAAGAGTTTAAGTTTAGTCAACAGCGTCTTAGAAATGCATGGACTATCGCTGTAGCGCAACGATACCTTTAAGTTCTGAAAATCATGTTCTCTACTGTATATTTCGTAATTTGAAAAAAAAAATTCGTTGTATTTCTCCCTAAACCATGTCATAAACTTAAACTGGGATCGCTAGTAATATAAGAAAGTATTGAGAAATATACTTGGGAAATACCGTATAGGCAGATGTAAAACATACTAAAATAAACAAATGCTACACTAAATACGAAATATGAATGAAATATGAAACTCATCTGTTTAGCCAGAATCTGCCCGTCAGAGAGACGGACGGACTTAAAAATAAACTTTTTCGGTATCAGGGACACCCAAAACAATCATTTCCGTTAAAACCTCTCCATTGAATTTTTTGCACGATTTCTTTCTCTATACTACGTTTACGAGGAACTAAAAATAATGTTAATCGCCTGTATTCCTGACACTGATAAAGGAAAAATTTCAATGAGAGCAAAATACGTAATTATATAGGTTTGAAATAATGTTTCAGTAGCTAAAAATGAACTTGTAGGATACGTGTTCCCTACTTCACTTGTAGGATACGTGTTCGCAACGTCACTCGAAGGATATAAAAAGGAAAATGAATGAGACAGTTAGATATGCCACGTACATTAGTCACTCGAATTTAAGAAGTGTAGGTCAAGAAAATCCTGAAAAACGAAGTTGCATAATTTGAAAGGAATGTAGGTGTGGGTTGTTCATGAACAAAATTCATATTAAAGAAGTCACTACAGCATATAATTTGACCTCAGTTCTTACCTTAAACAACTCGCAGTAACACGACGCTTTCTCAGAGTACGGTCTCCAAGATTCACTAACGCACTTCACTTCTGTTATTTTGATCTTAATTGTAACATCATTTTTAAAATTAAGTTTTTTGGCAATGTTCTATCCATTAGTCACGTCAAACAGTTGCATTGAAGTATCATTCTAACGTAGGCCTTCTAGTGCAGTGTTTGTTTCTTAGAAATGACGCAGAAGAAACGCAAAAACTATTGTCAACACAATAAAAATTAATTTCTGGCAAATCAGGTACTTTTATTAACAATGACATAAAATTACATTATAGAAAATAGGATTTCATGAAACGGGGTATCATCCGTGTGCACTGCGTCTCATATTATTTCAAAATGTTGCGAATAAATTGTAATGCTTAAAATCAATCAAAATTTCAGATTAATATTAGTATAACTGTCGCCCCGACACCGAGAGCAAAATAAAGATGTCACGGTGTATTACACAAAGAGTACAGAACATTCAATTTTGGAAATCTCGATACTTCCCGGACATCTGTCATAACGGACCGGAAGATACACGCTTCATCAATCGACACAGTCCAATACTCAAAGCAGCTATGAATTACCTGCAGGGAAACCGAAACTTAATCTCAAACGCTTACCTGTAATAATCTGATGAATATATGTCCCTTGAAAGTCCGAAGTCTGATATTTTCACGGTTAGATTATCTCCAACGAGACAGTTTCGAGCAGCGAGATCCCTGTGCACATAGTGATGACTGGATAGGTATTCCATTCCTGAGAAAAGAAAAACGCAAACAATTGTGACTCAGTGAAGATACTTCCCAGCTTCTCTACCTTGTCTATTAGTTTATCTGACCCGTTATAGGTATTCTAAATTTGTAGTTGCTCGTCAAAAAGCTTATGCAGCTTTTATTTTCTTTTATGGTAATAAAAGACTGGAAAAAATTACAAACATATTGACATTATATATGTATTATAACTCGCAGCTAACTTTTTATCTTATCTAGGAACTTTTGCTGAAATTTTTGAATCCGCCTCTGCCTTAGGGCCCTTGATCGGAATTGATGGGATGGTCCCTTGCTTGCTTTCGGAGAGTAAATTAGTTTATTGTCCTCCACGTGGTCATACGCAGTTTGTACTGTTTTTTGACAATAAATTTATTATTATTATCATTCAGAAAATTGACAGAAATATTTGAGTACTCGATAGATAAGGTAGTTTTGGAATACGTTGTGTTTCTAGATCAGGTCTAACTGCTAACCGGCGATTAGCAATCAAATACTTTAATTCATAATCAAATTAAGCCAACCACAAAGCAGTCGTCATGTCTCCGGAGACAAACACATGTGTGCGGTAATTGATTCTCAAGACGGAAATAGTGAAATAAGAAAGTAAAGCAAATAATGGGTTTCCCGATAGTTTTGTAGATGTTAGAAAAAAGACACTGAATATGTTTATTTCTTTATCCGAAACTGCACAGAGGGTTTCTCATATCCTGCTTTACATAAATGTCAAGCCACCAACGTCTACGTACTTTGATGCCGCCAAGACGTACAAGTACTTCGTGTTCTATTCATGGTATCACCGTCCCTCAACAACTTTTCATTGTTGCTTGACAGCTTCATGAGACCAACCGACCTGCTTTCACGTTTCCGTGATTCTCGTCCACAGAAGATGGGCCACCGTAGTCTGCCATTCGTTGCTTATGCCATCAACCTTCCTTATGTTTTGTGAACACGACGCAATTGACCTTCCTCTGCGCGAAAAAACGTAACATAAAATTTAGCTTATGATAGGGAAAGTACTCGATTTTTAAAACTGCAGTTCAGGGAAGTGTACACAGTGATACGAAGGAGTCAGGTTCTTTATTGATAATTGGAAATCACAATTTGAATGATTTCAAACAGTATATAATCTTCAGAGGCACTTTCTGAGCCAACATCGAGCGCAAGCGCTGCGCTCTGCCCGTCGCACCAAAGTCTATCTAGCAAGGTCTGGACACGGAAAGCAAAACGTCTAGTATGCGACAAAAGAAAATAGTACATTTTGGATTCACATCATACTGGGTTGATAATCGAGGCGTGCGCGAGCACGCCTTTTAAGTATATGCAATGGCAGGTAGCCCGCACGCTAAAGCTGATCAACAATGGACGTAAACGTAACGTACGGATGAAACAGGTTTGACATATCATGTACATTGGTGCGATATCTGACAAAACCGGTGTTGGCAAACAGCGTTATTGTTACACGTGCAGTTTTGGTGACTTTCTCGAAGTTTTAATTGGTTATATGTGGACAGACCATGAGTGAGGAACGCCGGCGTCTGGAGTTTGGTTCTTGGTAACTGGGACCCGGTGTCTACTGCAGTTTTTCGTCTTTCCGTCGACTTTGAATTAAGAAACGCAATAGCTATTTCTGTGCGGTTTCGTGTGAATTTTTGTTTTCGAAATTTTTCAGAATTTTTTTGTGATTTTTTAGATTTTTGAAATTTTGTTTTTTGCTCCTCGTGTCTTCTGAGGACGATTCCCCTGTCGACCCAAATGTCGATTTTTCTGCAATTTTTTTCTTCTGATTCGAGTAGTCTTTCGGCCGCTTCAGGCGTTTCTGTGTGTTCGTCTTCTAATGTGAAAAGTAGGATGCGTCCATTAATTGTTTCAGAAGCGCGTCACGATCTTCTTTTTAACGCTACCAAGGGTTCATCGAAATTGACTAAACTTGCGAAGTGTAGTTCGTCGCGCGTCCTTGAAGGGCGCCCCACGACTAGCAGGCTAGTAGAACTTGCGAAAATTTCGCGCGCTGAAAGCAGGCAAGCACTTTACCGCCGCAAATCGCCTGCAGTTGAGGTAGGTAGTATGTCTTCCGCCGACGAGCAGACGGGACCCTCGGCGGGCTCGGCTGACGGCACTGCGGCGCCGGTGACTCCCGGGGCACCTGCCGCCGTTAATGGGGAGGTTGACTGTTTTGCCCCGCCAAGGAGTTTTTTCGGTCCCGCCACGTGACCTCTATTGCCCCCACGCCGTTGGCCACGGCCTACCGATTCACCCCAGTCACCCCCGTTGAAGTGATGGAGGCGACAGGGGAGGAGTCGTTCCCAGCAGAAGTTTCCCGCTCTGCTTCCTCCACCGTAGCTTCATTCCCCCACGCTCCGTCTCAGGGACCCCTGTCTCAACTCAGCCCGTGCCTTCCAACGCCCTCCCCTCCCCCACTCCAGGACGTCGTGGCAATGTCTGTTCGATTTACCTCGAGAACCTGGAAAATGAGCGTGACATGCTCCGGGAACTCCAGCGTGTTTGCACCGGTCATCTGACTGCCTTACTACATCGTCCGCCTGGAGACAGCTGTCAACCATGCGGCTGTGGTAAAGCGCCTGGGTGAGATTAGAAAGGTCGAACTAGATGCGGCCTCCTACTTTTATCACAGGGTGACTCCTGAGTGTAGGGAGCGCGTAGTCGTCCGGCACCTACCGCCAGTGCAATGCAGAGGAACTAGTAGCACAGGGTTTCACTGTGCACCACGTATCCGAAATGATGAGGAGAGACTCCTCAGGTCGTTTTGTCTCGCATTGTCTCTATTCACTGGAGGTAAACCGCGACCAGATCGGGCAGCTCAAGCGGCTTAATTACCTCCTTCATCATAGAGAAGCTATTGAGTCCGCCCACGACAGCGACCGAGTCCAACACTATCAAAACTGTCATATGTGGGGGCACATCCGCAGTCGGTTTGGTCGTCCGGCGGTGTGCCGGACCACATCCTCTTGAGCAATGCAATCGCGACCTCTGCCAGTTCGGTGTGCGAACTGTCGCGGCGCCGAGCATGTCGCGTCGTTTGGAAGCTGTACCGACCTCGCTGAGTTCAATTCTCAGCAACGGAGTCAGCTGTACCAAGTACGGGAAGCCCGTGATGCCGCAGTTCTGAGGCGTCAGGGAGCACAACATTCGCAGTACTCGGTCGCGTCCGCCCCTGCCCCTTTGCTAACTTCTGGCTCTGTCTGGGTCGCCCTCGCAGGCGGTCAAGCCCCTAGAGTACCCCCATCTCTCATCAGTCCCTCCACCCCAACTCACCGTGTTCCTGTGGCCCCACGTACTTCTTCCTTCGCCAACTTTCCTGATATGGAGGATCTTAAGTTTGTCCTCGACAATGTTAAGAATTTCGACCTCGCCAAGTTGGCTGACGTTCCCAGACAGATTGTCTTCACCCTTAAGACTCCAGGGTTTGATACCATGTCCCAGATTATCCAAATCCTTCTTCTTCTTGCCACCCTTGTTTAATCACGTCAGTGATTGACAATGGCGGACAAACGACGGCTGCTTTTCATTTCAACATGGAATGTTCGCGGCGGTCTCGCCGACAAGGTGGCATCCATCAAGCACTTTCTGCTTGAGTACTCCATTTCGGGGCTCTAATGACCTTCGATGTTGACGAGCCCTAAAGCCCCACAAAAAAAACTCCATTTCGGTGTTCTTCATATAAGAGACCCACCTCTCAAACAGTCGTATAACCATTCCTGGATACAACATATACCGTAACAACCGCACCACCGGTCCCTTAGGTGGTACAGCGATTGTGGTAAGATACAAAACACCACACACGCAAATTGATACGCCTGCGCTTACCGAAATAAAAAAGACTGCTGAAGAGCTCGGTACTCACAATGACCCCATTACATTAGTTTCAATATATAAACGACTGCCTAAACGATTACTCCACTAGAAATTAAACCAATTATTCGGACTAGTACCTACCGTAATATTAATGCGAATTTTAATGCGAGGGGATTTTAATGCGAAGAACCGCCATTGGGGTTGTCGAATGAATGTCTCCGAAGGCTCCCTCCTTGCATTTTTAAATAACACACCATCTATCGCATTATCACCACCCACTGGCCCACCCCCCTCATAGACGGGGCACCTCATGAAATTTTAGACATCATCAACCATTCATTCATCACGCCATCCCTCTTCGTCCTCTCTTTGAAGTGAAATCCGACCACTTACCTGTCCTTTTCGCCATTTTCACAGGTACCTACGAATATGACCACACCCCTACTCCCATCGCTACCACGGACTGGAAACAGTACGATTCCTACCTCTCCCGCAAACTCAATGAGTCGTTTCCCCTTCAAACGAGGGACGACATTGACGATTCAGTTTCACACGTCACTCACTATATCCCTTCCTCCTTCAAGAAATCAACTACTCTTTCCCCGCTCTTTCTGGCATTTAACACGCTGCCTGACGATATCTTCGCTCTTATTCGGGAACGCCGTCGCTTGCTTCGCAAATTTCGACAAACCAGGGAACCTTAAGACAAGTTCAATTTTAATAATGCCGCAAGTATACTTTCCGAAGAGCTGAAAAAGCACTTTTCCCAAAGTTGGGAGAAATATGTGTAGCAGGCTGGAACGAAGGATTCCCAGGACATCTGAAAACTTCAAAAATGCCTTCGCAATCCAACACCTGCAATAACAGCTCTTGTCATACCCGGTCACAACCCTCCTTGATCCACCTACCACACATTAGTAAAAGCCGAAATATTCGCCCACGTCTGAGAGGAGCGGTTCACCCCCTCACCCCTCCCCATCGTGCCGACCTACACCTCGGGCAGCGAGACAACTCCATTCGTAATTGTAGCAGATTTTGCCATTAAGGAATCGGACACACGGAGTGTCATCAAGGCGACTAAAATCAGAAAATCGACGGTCCGTTTTCTCACCGCCCTCTGTAATGCTTGTCTAGTTTTAGGTTACTTCCCGAATGTGAAAAATCGCCAAAATTATCATGCTACCGAAAGCTGGCAAATCTGGACACTATCCAAAAAATTACCATCCCCTTAGTCTTCTCCCCATGTTAGGGAAAGTTGTAGAAAGACCCGTGCTGGTACGCTTGACCGTGTTCCTCATTGATGCGAATGCCATACGCCCAGAAAAGTTCGGTTTCCGTAAAAACCGTTTATCTGCTGCGCAGACATTTCGACTGGCCACGGAGGCCCTGTCTGCAATAACTATCAAACGTGCTCTCCCCAGTTTTCTTCGATTCTTCATTTGCCTTGGCTAAGGTCAACCTTCGATTATTGTCCCTAGTCATCTAGTTTCATTGATAACAAGCTATCTCCAAAATCGAAAATTCCGAGTAAATTACAATAAAAATTTCACATCCCTTCGTGACATTCGAGGAGTGCCTCTGAGGGCCCTACATTCTTCTCACTCTACACCCACGATATCCCAAGCGTATCAGCGTTTCACGAGTTCATAAACGCTGATGACATCGCGTATAGTTTTCAGGAAAGGCGCATCCACCCTCAACAGGTCGACTACTTGCAGCAAGCAGTGGTATAATTAGTTGCGTGGTCCGTGAATAACGGACTAACACTTAACCCGAGCAAACGTAAGCGCGGTTCTATTCTCGTGGACCAAATTCAATGTAAATATACTTCCTCTCCACATATTAGGAACGACAATCCCATTGTCAGACACAGCCAAATATCTAGGACTATCATTTGATAGGCGTTTAATATGGCGGGTACATAACACGGCCGCTCAAAAAGAACACGCTAGAATACGTAAAATATATCCCATTTTTCGATGTAAAACAATATATGATCGCGTCAACACACACGCACCTCAGGGGCTCCCGTCTACGGAGTTCGTGGGTGGCAACCACGGGGTCCTAAGCTGTATCAAGCATTCCTTCCACTTGTGCTTGATTCTCTTTTCTTTTACTCTCCTACTGCGCCTCCCTTGGCCAACTCTTCTCTTCGACCCCGACGCTATTAGATTTCGAGGGCTAGGGCGTGTCTTTCCTATTTCCTGTCTCTTTTCTCTACAACCCTAAGGTAAGGCGTAATGCGACCCGTACCGAGACCTGAATGGTGCAGGGGGTTATCTGCATCGCGAACGGAGCCTTTGGGACACTTGGCGACCTTCCAGAGTAATCAGCCTTACCTGAGCATGCGGGGCTCTGCTCGGGTGTACTTATTTTCCCTAGCTACTCGTGGGAACATTATGAAAAATGCAATTTTTTAAAATCTCGAAGGATAGGATGGTGAGGAGACTGTACCGGTGAGGGTCAGTAGAGAAGATTTGTTATTTAGTAACAAGCAGATGAAAGACGGGGAGGTTGACCCCGATGTCCAAACTAAGGATACAGAGAGAACTGTGGATAGTCTCGCCCAAGTACTAGGTGGTCTGATCCACGAGCTGGGTGATTCCATCGTTGGAAAGGGCTATGTCCACAAGGAAATAAGACGACTTGTGGTCTCAATTAAAACCAGTTATGCGAAACTGAACAGGGCCATAAAGAAACCTAAGAGCAACAAGACTGCTTCAGACCATGGTGATCTGCCTCTGGCGGGGCCGAAGTCTCTGATAAGAGACAAAGAGCAGAGCTCTCCTCACAGACCCAGAGGTTCTGAACGCACAAAAAGTGAGTCTGCAGCAGTGTCTCAATCCGCAAAACTCGTTTTTGAGAATTTGCAGCAGAGATCAAGCCAGTCGGACACCAAACAGAGGAACAACCATGGCAGGTGGTACACAGGAAGGACAAAAGTCGCCGTCCTAGACAACACCGACCAACAGCGCTTGTCATTAATACAAAAGGGTCGCATTCGTATGCAGAAATCCTGAAACTTATGAAGGATGACTCATCTCTGGAAGAAGTACAAAGAAGTAAAAAGAGTTCAAAGAAGATGAAGAGGATGGCAGCTGGAGAACTGAAACTGGAAATACATGGAGCTGTATCGCAGAAAATCCAGCAATTGAAAGTTTCAGTTAAAGAAGCTCTTGGCGAGGCAGTGGAAGTGAGACATCTAGTGAATGAGACCTCACTAGAAATAAAAGACTCAGATGAGCTCACGACTAAGGAAGAAGTTCATGTAGCACTTAAGCATCGCCTCGAGACGTCTGTCTTGCCACCGAAAGCAATTCAGTCCATACGTGCAGCGTATGGGGGTACACAAACAGCAGTTGTACGTCTCCCTGTGGACCTAGCGAAGAAGGCGCTTTCCTTCAATAACATCCGGACTGGCTGGGTCAACTACAGAATCCGTAAGAAGCGGACTGTCGTGAGGTACTATCGATGTCTCGGCTTCAGTCACATTACTAAGAACTGTTCTGGAGAGGACAGGTCAAAGCAGAGCTACAATTGTGAAGAACAGGGACATTTGGGCAAGACGTGCACTACAAGTCCATCCTGCGTGCACTGCAAAGGGAATGGAAATAGCGACCACCCGACCGGCAACAGTAAGTGTCCATTGTTTCAAAAGGCATTCCAGAGTTCATTTAGGAGTCAACGATGAGAATCCTCCAGTTAAACATGAACCACTGCGAGGCTGTACAAGATCTGATGTGGCAAACAATAAGGGAGTTCGATATTAAAGTCGTGATTCTATCGGAACAATACAAAAATCCGGTAAATGGTGCATGGGTATCTGATACATCTGGCCAGGCAGCTCTTTGTGCATGTGGTAAATTCCCGTTACAGGAGAAAATGCAAAACCTGACTTTTGGATTTGTCTGGGCCAAAATAAATAAAATCTTTATTTATAGCTGATATACCGGACCCAGCCTGCACCCAAAGGAGTATGAGGTAATGGTGCAGCAACTTGTCAGTGATGCTAAAGGGAGATATCGTGTAATTATCGTGGGTGACTTCAATGCCTGGGCTACACAAATCAAAGCGGTGTTACTCTGCTTGAGTCGTCACACAAATCAAAGGGGTGTTACTCTGCTTGAGTCATTAGTCCGTCTTGACATTGTGCTGCTTAACGAAGGCACTGCTCCCACATTCCCAAAGATGGTAAGAGCTCAATCATTGATATTACCTTCATGAGTGGGTGCCTCAGTAAACAGGTCACAAACCGGCAAGTGAGCGAGTTATATAACCATAGCGACCATCAGGCCATCCTTTTCGCTATCAACCATCAGCAACTCGGGAAGTCCCAGAGCACTTGAAGGAAAGCAAGGTGGAAGGTCAAAACATTCGATAGGGACACCTTCGATTTCACTATGGATGAGGGGGCAGAACTAACCGGATCAGCTGAAAACATGACAACAATTCATGTCATTCATCAGCAATGCCTGTGACGCGTGGATGCCAAAATCAAAAAGTCACTCTCAGAGGTCACCAGTTTACTGGTGGAACGATACGATTGCGGAACTCCGGAAGATATGCGATTCGTCCAGAAGGCTGTTTCAACGATCACGGGGTAAGCCAAACTTCAATATTCTCCGGGAGAAAGTATAGAAAGGATAGCAGAGAGCTGAAATGGGCGATTAGACCAAGCAAGAGGCAACAGTGGAAGACAGAGCTGTGCATGACAGTAGACAGTGACCTTTGGGGAAGGCCATTCAAAATTGTCATGGCAAAATTGAAAAAATCCCCAAGCCTAGTACCAACCTGCTCTAAAGTGCTGGAGAACATTGTTAAAACTCTTTCCCCGCAGCAGCACGAGACCAACCTAGCTGCCGAAGAAGCTGTCTCTGAAGATTCAATACCTATCATAACACTCGAGAAGACGAATCTAGCTTGCAGCAAAATGGAAGAAACAAAAGCCCCAGGGTTGGATGGAATTCCCAACGCTATCTTCAAAGTAGCACTTAAGAAGAACCCCCAATATTTTCTGCAGGTGTTCAATGCTTCTGCACCATGGTGTATTCCCCCGACAATGGAAGCGACAACAACTGGTACTTCTCCCGAAGGGTAAGGGATTATTTGACTATCTATCGTCCAATATGCTTGCTGGATACAGCTGGTAAAGTGTTGGAAAGGATTATCTTTAATCGACTTCTACTATTCACGGGGGGCATAAACGGACTGGCGGACAATCAGTATGGCTTTAGAAAGTCTCGTTCAACGGTGGACGCCATCACGAGAGTAGTCGACATGGCTCAGAATGCTATCCAAGGCAAGAGGTGGAATAGGGATAGTAAGTATTACTGTGCTATCGTGACCCTAGATGTAAAGAATGTTTTTAATTCGGCAAGATGGAACTGTATAATGGAAGCACTGAAGGTCAAGAGAATCCCATCGTACATTAGACGAGTCATTGCGAATTACTTCAGAGACCGACTGCTCATGTACGATACAGAGGAAGGGCCTAAAAGATATTGTGTCACTGGTGGTGTACCGCAGGGATCAGTGCTGAGCCCTATTTTGTGGTACGTTATGTATGATGCCATTCTCAGACTGACTTTGCC
This sequence comes from Laupala kohalensis, assembly GCA_002313205.1. Classification (NCBI taxonomy): domain Eukaryota; kingdom Metazoa; phylum Arthropoda; class Insecta; order Orthoptera; family Trigonidiidae; genus Laupala; species Laupala kohalensis. The sequence goes on along the minus strand of NNCF01136098.1, from coordinate 78,321 downwards.
TCGAGGTGCTAAAGTAGTTGGCTTTGCGGATGACGTAGCAGTGGTCGAGACCAAACTCCTGGAGGAATTAAAGTGTATTGCGGATGAATCCGAGGCGATCATTCGCGGATGGTTTTCCACTGTTGGACTAATACTTGCTGACCATAAGACTGAAGTGGTACTGGTCAGTAGTCGAAAGGTAAATGAGACCATCACTTTAACCATCGGAGATTCAGAGATTCGTTCACAGCTTTCAGTTAGATACCTTGGCGTACTCATCGATTCACGACTGAGCTTCAAGGATCACTTATACAGTGTGAGTAGGAAGGTTGCAAATGTTGTAACCGCACTGTCACGCATTATTTCAAATACCGGAGATTCGAGACAACACCGGAAAAAGCTCCTAGCGTCTGTGAGCTCGTCAATCTTGTTGTACGCTGCTCCAATTTGGTCCAATGCAACAAATATTGGCAACCACAACAGAGAAATGGTCTCGACCTACCGCAGGAGTGCACTGAGGGTAGCAGCTGCTTTCCGAACAGTGTCCTATGAAGCAGTGTGCGTGATTTCGGGTATACCTCTCATCGAACTGTGGGCGGATGAGCGATAGAGGATCTATGAGAGACGACAGGACACCGTCGCGCTGAAGGAATTCTATGTCCAAGAAAGAGATAAATCCCTGAACAAGTGGCAGGAACGATGGGATCGTGCGGACAAGGGACGATGGACATATAGACTTATCCCAAAAATAAAAGGATGGACCCTCAGAAGTCATGGCGAAGTGGGCTACAATGTCACCCAAATCCTGTCGGCATGGTTGTTTCCGGTCGTATCAACACCGGTTTAAACTGGATGACGTTGCGATGTGTCCTGCGTGCACCGAAGTTGAGGAAGATGCGGAGCACGAATTTTTCGTATGCCCTCGCTTCGAAATCGAGAGACGAAATGTGCAAATTAATAGGCAGAAGATCTCAGCCCGAAGATTTGGTTACTCTAATGATGGCGAGCAGAGAAGAGTGGAAGGTCGTGACCAGCTATTCAGCCTTTCTTATACGCTCCCTGCGTCTTCAGGAGAAGGAGAGAAGAAAAATCCACTAGAAGAAAAGGCCGGGAGCCAGTGAACACCTCTCACGAAGTAATGCTTGACGGCAGTTCCGTGAAGGGGCATGAGGAGAAATGGAAGGTGGTTTTTAGTGGGTAAAAATCCCACACGCTGTGGAGCCCGTGCTCAACAGTGTCTTTTGAAGATTTTCCCCTACCCTAATAAAAACACACACACGCACACACAAGACTTGCGTGCGTAGTGCAGGAACACATTCTTGTGGTTTTTCTCCCTTGATTTGCATTTCAGTTACTATTAGAAGACATATTTTAATGTAACGATGCTTTCCCTGTACATTGATTTTTCCAATTTCCCTTATATTAATGACAAACATCGTTTTTATACCTCTTTTTGAGGTTAAATGCATTTTTCTCTTAAAAAAATACATAATTTTTCATCACATTTTTTTCAGCCAGAAATAGATTTCCTATTGGTGAATCGATTTGCAAATGAGGTCGTAGCTAATTTGGCTAGAGAACGGACCGCATTCCTCAAAGTAGCATGTAAGGTTAGGTTACATTGTTGTAACTTAGGTGTCGTAGATTATACAAGTCAGTGAAATTTGTAATATTCTACTTGCTAATAGCTAATAGAATACTTGCTAATAGAAAAGAGAAAAACATTACCATAACATATTGATTAGTATCTGAATTATTTACAAGATGTGCTGTGTTGGAAACAGTGTGTAAACTCACTATTTTTGCCATATTGACATTCCAGCCCATTTTGCAAGTTGTAAGTGGTTTCTATACAATGGGAAACAACATTCGGAACGAGATGCATCATGCTGTGTACTTAAGTGAATGATTAATTTCAAAACAAGACAAGGAAATGCAATCAACTATTTTCAAAGCAAGATGCATTAAGTTTTAAACAAAAATAAGACACTTCCAACATAAAAACTCTTTTACAATGTTTTAAAGGTAACAGAACAGTAAGAACTTTGATAGTTTTGGTTAATCACTTGTCTACATCTCACTTAATTTGCAAAGAAAAAATATTTCTATTTTTTATAGACAGGACTAATTCAGTGCCTTCAGTTTCCAGAATGATTTTGTCAAAAGTGTCGTGTTTTGATTCTAGACAAAACAAATATAAGTAGCAATACTGATGTGTATAAGACTGTCATAATCTATCTCTGAATTTATGTTTACAGACTCTATTATGTAATGACCAAGCCATAAATGATATTTCATTCAGAATTAATTGTGAGAGAGAATTTGGAGATGTTTCCAAAAATAGTTCACATATGTGTATGAATTTCCTTTTGATACACTTATTTATTTGGAGTGAAAATGACAGTAGTTCCATTGAAATAGTTATTGGTTTAAATATTTTATGTGTGTTCCTAGATCCCTTCTAGCGCATGAATTATAAATTAATAAAATAAGCCAAAGAACATAGTTCAACTTGTATTACATCAACTATATGAACTTTTTAATACATAAGTTGTTTCTGCGTTGATGATAACAGCGGAGTGTATGTGTTGCCGATTCACTTTGCGACATTGTGATATTGGATAGCTATTTGTATGTATGTATTTCTCGTTTCGGTCAACTAGGGACTACGATGACGAGTATTAGTAAGTCTCAGTTGTGTGAGATTACTCACTATACACATCGTGACACTTTTTTTTGGGGGGGGGGAACAGCGTCTAGGTAGAATATAGATTGCTGTATCCTAGTATTACAACTGCGGTAGTAAGCCGCAGAGGGTGAACTTCTCATGTAGAACTTCTTATATAGAACTGAGATATAGAAATGAAAGCTACATTTTTTCTTTTTTTTTAACTAGCTATTTTATTGGATATCTATTTATTAATAATACAATGTATCAACAAAATTGTTACCATATGTTGAAGTTTAGAAATAAAGAAATACTGCTTCCTCAGATGTTGCTGGAAAGTTCTATATAAAATTAGGTTGAAAATATTAACATGATTCTCATCTACAATCATATTTAAATGTAGATTTACAATCATATATGAATGTAGATTTACAATCATATATGAATGTAGATTTACAATCGTATTTGACGTTTTGACAATTGCTTACTGTCATCATCAGGTGATTGTAGTACATAAACAAAGACGTACTACAATCACCTGATGCTCACAGAAATTTGCTGTCGAAACGTAGTGAACTTTCATTAAATATAATCAACTTACAAACTGGCCAAAAATATTTCTATGTAAATAGAAAATAATTTGGTTATTTCTTCCCTTGTCATTTGCTTCATTGAGATATTTTTGGCCATCAACAATAACAAACTTTCCTAATTTAATTTATACATGCAGTAAATTTATAAGTATTATCGTTTTGTTGCATTGTGAGGTCATGTCTTGAAATATTGTGGATAACTGGACTTAATACATTACAACTAGCAATGTGTAAAAATTGTCGTGTAAACCTAATCCTTGTAACGGATAAACATTCATTTTATCCATATTCAATAAAACTTTATAATGTATTATTTTCAGCCAGTATTTGAAAAGAAAAAACTTTTTTAAATCTAATTCTCAGTATCACAGCAATTCATATTTTGAACCTGTAAGCTTTTGTTTATATTATTAAAGTTTTGATACCAAAAATACAATTTTCTCATTTGTTGTTTCTTTTTGCACACATTTTACTGGAGAAAAGGGAAGATCAAATTACTCAAGTTATTTGTAACACGCATGAAAGATGAACATTTGACAGGTTCAATTGTGAAAGTTATATTTAATGATATCGTTTCAATATAGAATAAATTTATATCTATGGTATATATTCATTTCATGGTTATGAAACATATGGAAGTATGTAGAAGTAGGCGTGTAGTAAATAGCATATAGGAGTGTTTTGAGTAATTATAAAACCACTTAAAAAATTAATAATAACAATTTATTAGTCTGCTAGTGAGCAATGCTCGGTGGCAGACAGAAAAGAATACATAATACAATTGTTACGGTCCTACTTAGACAGCAGTGGAAAACTTTCATTTACTTCGCTGCCCCGACTATCGCTTTGACTGCAGTCTGAAACATCTTGACTAGTCATAAGTATGAAGCTTTCCTTGGGCAGCGGGAAGGCGATTCGCCGTTTCCGCTGGTCGCCTCCGTCCTCCGAAGTCTTCCTTCGAGGCATGGGACTCGAGTCGTCAGCATCACGCCCTAGTGGCGTGATGCTCTGATAAACCAATAAAGGACCGTAAAAGTTTCGTCATCCCCATGACATCATAATAAACTTCATGGGATTGGTAACCCCCTCCAAGGGCCAAAATTCAAACAACAAGATCTCTGGCACCAAGCAAGGGGGGAGGGGATCAAAGGAACGAGTAGTGTATATGGAGACGTGCACTCCGGAGCATGGGTGGCCGCCCATGCTCCGTAACATTTATTTTAGAACGAGTGTCGGCCTGCCTCGACACTCCGCAAGACGTGCCATCAGCGCGGATTGTGTAAGATGCCCATCAGGCCCTGACATTGTTATATTTTCTTTTCCATCTGTATAATATTTAGAAGCCTTTCTTTATTAAAATCTATTGATTGCTTGTATTTGGCAAGGGCCATGAGTAATGGCCACTCTATAGTGTATTGTAATGTATTCATGATTCCATTCAGTGTACACTTTGTTTTCTGGAGATTACAGCTGTAATCAATAAATGGTGATTGGAATTAGAATAAATAGTATTAAGTTTGTTTCATGTATTCTTAAGAGTGATCCTGATTTATTTCATATCCCAGTGTCGATCCCCCTTTTTGCAATGGTGCGAATTGCACCCACTAGACCAAGCGAGTAGCTCCTGAGCGAGTAAAGCCACCTGAGTAAATATTAAAATAATTAATTAGATCGAACCTATAAATAGGATAATAACTAAAATAGAGGGGGGGCATGCAATACAATAATACGAGGTTGTAAAACAAATCATCAATATCTATAAAAATATCGATAAAATACACACACAAACGGAATAAAATGCTTAGAAAATTACTACACGTGGTTAGAATGAGAAAGAAATTAGATTTAAGAAATTAATTACCTACATATATTTACATACACATACAAACACATTTTCGCTTACAGTTACAGAAACACACTCATACCTACAAACACGCTCCATATACACAAATATGTCATTACACCTCCTACACCCTTAAAGTATACGTAATTGCTATAACATAAATAAAAGAAATTAATAAGTATAAAAAAACAAAAGAGGATTGCTGAGAACAATTATGAACACTTCACTACACATCACTACACTTCACTATTACTATTCACTCTGAGCATTTTCTATACCCTTAGACTTCAATCACCTCACTACACTTCACATATGATACTATTTCGACAAAGCAAGAAGACGGTTGCGGAAACATTTTACTCTTTTGGTAAGTTCGAAAGTGTTGCTGCAGGTAAGTTATTCCAGTCTACAACGGTTCACTTCACAAAGGAGTATTTACCAACATCCGTTTTCTGTTTCCTACATTTAATTTTACGCTTGTGGTAAAGTATTTTACTAATGTAATTCGGTTTGTGTAGCCTAGCGTTCACTGATTTCCACGCAGGCTCTCCCATGTAGGCTTAAAAGAGAGTACAAAGACACGCTAACTTTCTTCGATTGGAAAGTGTACCCCACTCTAAATTAATATTACGTGTGTTGCCCCTAACAAATTTTGCAGTATTTCTTTGTATCAGATATAATTCATTGATCTGACCCTCCCCATACGGATCCCAGTAAGCGGCTCCGTACTCCTCCTAATCTCCAACTAATTGAAGTGTATGTCAAGTTTTAAAATTTCGAGTTCCCTTATCTAAGTATGCGTCTTACGAAGTTCAGCGCTCTCCAAGCTTCCTGCGTTATGTATTTAACATATTCTATCCAATTTAAGTCAAAGGAAATTATAACACCTAAGCATTTACAGTATGAAACTTCAGGAATAATCTGATGATTTAATGAATAGTTCAGAGCACGTTTAATTTTTGATTTTGAAAAACAAAGATTTACTTTTTAGAGGGTTTATTTTCATTTTATTCGTCTCAGTCCATTACCACAATTCGTTTAGATAGCTCTGTAACATATTTCGGTATGTCTTCTTTAATATTCCGATATATAATACAGTCATCTGCAAATAAATGCACTATCGAATTAATGTGCTCTAATATATCGTTAATATATGCAAGGAAATGAAGTGGAGCAAAAACGCTTCCCTGTGGTACTCACAATATCATCGCGATTTCTTTAGAGGAGCACCCATCTATTCTAACTTAATGTGAGCGATCCCGGAGAAATTCACAAATTCATTTGACAACACGCGATTCAATTTTGACTTCGCGATTTTTACAAGAAGACTTACAAGAAGATGTGGCACTAAATCAAACAATTTGATAAATCAATAACTATTGCATCAGTTCTCACCCCTCGTCCAGTGACCTAGCTAAGTCCTGGAAAACGGAAATAAATTGGCTCTCACATGATTACCCGGATCTAAAACTGTGTTGGGTAGGATGTAGAAAAAAAAAATTCCCCAAGTATTCTTCAAATAATCTGCAATAATATGTTCCATCTGTTTACATACAACGGAGGTTAAGCTAACTGATTGATAGTTACTAACTAATGAGCGATCACGTCCTTTCTAGTACCACGATAACCTTTTTCCAGTCCCGTGGTAATGAAGAATTATTTAATGTAATATCAAAAATCCTGACTAGGTACGGAATCATGGCATCCCCACCGAGTTGAAGTCCCCTGGAAGTTTTTGTCGTGACCGATTGATTTTTTATTCTTAGTCTTCGAAATTCGCTGTCGGTGCATCCTAGTATTTAGAACAAAAGTATTTCTTTGGGAATTTTTTTTCAAATTTAAACTGTCGTTAATAGAGGAAATGCCAAAAACTGACGAGTATTATGAATTAAAAGCATCGACCTTATCCTGAGGTTCTGTGTAGATTAGACCGTTGTTTTTAATGGGTGTACTTTCTGACTTTGCTTTCCGTCTTTTCAGTTATTCATAAAATTGCGACCAACGGTTGTCTTTATTTCGGAAAAGTGGAGAAAATACTCCTGAGCATTTTTCTTTGCTATTAAAACTCATTTTTCTAACATGCGCATACCATTACTTGGAGCTCTATATATTCCTGTAATTTCTAGAGATTTACTTCAATAACCTTCAATTTCAACAGATATTAATTCGTGAACTTAATCTGCCCAGCTTACAGAGCGCGATAAACTGTTTTTCACACAAATAAAAACCACCCCCACGACTCACACTATCCCGTCTGAAAACAGAAAAATCTGAACAAAATATTTCTGCATTTTTCACGTTCTCCGATAGCCATGACTCCGTACCATAATAATATCTGGTTCATATATATGAACTAAATTGGAAAAAAATATTTCTTTCTTGTAAATACTTCTACAATTCATCTGCAGTAACACTAACGACTCACCCTTGTTAACCGGTCGATGAATTTCGTTTTCTTCTTCACCGCCGTCGCCGCCCCATGAACCATCACCGCAGACATTGCCTCCCTAGGGGACGCCTGCGAATCCGCCGTCGCCTCCTCCCTCGCTGCAACCATTGCCTCCATTGCCACCGCCTCTATCGCCACCTCCCTCATTACATCCGCCGCCTCCATCGCCGCCGCCGTCACCACCTCCAGTGCCACCTTCTCTTCCAACGCTATCGCCGCCATTGTCGTTAAGTTGGAGTCTACCACTTCACGGAAGTTCCCAACGAGTTTTGGTATTTCTTATTAATACAGCTCTGCCATCACAAACGTGAGTTGAATTCGCACGTGACAATCGCGAAAAGAGTTTTCCTAAATGTGACGCTCCTCGTCTATTCAAATGAAGCCCGTCATGCCCAAAATAAATTTCCTCCATCCAACTGTTGCTGTCCACGAAGGTTACGTTCAGGGCATTACAAACCCAATCAATGCGTTCATTAATTGCCCCGGTTTTTCTCCAACACCCGTCCTATCACCGCAACACGCCAACTTACTTTTATGGACTGTGGGAACTTTTTGGAGACCGAAACAAGATCGTACACCTCTCCCATAATATAATCGAGGTTACGCGATCTTTTGAGGTCGTTTGTTCCGACGTAGAGTATAACAGTATCGGGGGTCCCAAAATTCCGTTTTTCAATCATGCGTCGCAGTTATTCCGTCCGGATGCCGGGATAGCATTCAACTTTCATGGAGCTGTCCTCCTTCCCCAAGTGTCGGACAATTGACCCTCCTAAAATGAAACAAGAAGTATTCCGGCTTGCACCTTCAACAACTGCATTTACAGAGCGTTCTCCAATTTTTTCCTCCAGCAAACACAGGCTTGTACGAAAGTCCTCGATGCTTTTCGTCGCCACGCACAGCTCCTTTTCCAAGCGAAGTACTCGCTCCATGCAGCATCTCCCGCAGTTAAAGACGCCGTTGTTGGATGCAACGTCCACCATCCCACCGCTGCACGAAAAGTGGAACAAACAACCACACGACTCGCGCTCCATACCAGATCGCAATATTTTATTGCATCCGCTACATAAAACTCATGAAACTTTTGCTATAGCGGGATCAATATTAACGGGGCCAAGGTTTGCTTCAACACCACCAATTAAGAATAAAACAGCCAAAGTGGCTGCACACAACGAGGCAGCTGCTCTGACCAAACCGTCGCTGCAACCGCCGATAACGCATGCTACAGCCGCGCGGTCATAGGAAAACCTACCCACCCGAGCGCGATAATCTCCAAGTGAGCAACCCATTACCTTTCACAATCACGAGAACTCCCAAACACGTCCGTCCACCTTGACGATCCAACTGAGACTAAATTGTAGACAACTATTTGAATTTGAATTAACTTTCGTGTTCCCGGTCTTTCCTTCCATTACAACATTTACTCATTATAATTCACCCTCATGTCATTCATGTATCACCCGCCTAGGGGAGGTGTGTCAAGAAGGGCATCCGGCACTAGTGAAATTCCTCTGCCAAATCAAAAGAGGCATCATCTCATCCTCTATCTCCGACACTTTCAAGACAAGGAGAAAAGAGTGAAGGAAAACACATTGAATTTTGTAACAAAAAAAGAGAACGGTGTCTTGCTTTTGGTAACATTTTCACATTACAATCTCCTTCCCTATACTTATGTTAGTAAATTAAAAGAAAGTGATAATAATTCAGTTATAAAAATTAAAAAATTAAATCTTTTTACTGAAGATAAATAGAACCTCTGTTGTCGAGATATGAATATTTGCAAAGCCAGTGAAATAATTGCTGTATGATTTTAAATAATTCATCAAACAACGTAAAGTCTTGCAATAAAAATAAATAAAGTTTGAAACGAATTATACAAAACGCAAGTTCTCTTCTGTAGGTATAGGAGTAAGGAACTTACAAACTACAAATTTTTTGAGTAAACAAATAATTTCTTTAACGGAGTGTATTGAGATCTAGAAGCCGTGTCATTTAGAAATGTAGGAGGAAAGACTTAATCATCATCATTTGCAGCCCTCTTCACAACAATAGTTTGGTTCAGATGAGTTGGACGATATTACTGTAGTAATTGCTATAAGATGAAGCTTTAAAGATTTACGTTGAAATTATTACTTATGGTGATATCACAAGAATTCATTTTTACCCACTTTATTTGCAAATGCAGCAAGTGTTCTGGATCGTTAAACAATACAAGAAGACAGATAATTTGACAGGGATTTAGGATTCTGGCAAAAGCACTAGCGTACCTAGACAAGGGTGTGGGGAGGGTGGTCCGCCACAGGACTAGCAGGTCACAAAAATGATAAAAATTTGTTATATTAAACTATAATATACTCTAATATAATGGTAACAGTAATAATTTATAGACTCCTTTGTTAATAGGAATAAATGGGATGGCCCATTTCTTTCTTACGGAGAGTAAATTAGATTGTCCTCCACGTGGTCATATGCAATTACTGTTTTCGCGATGATTGTTGGTATAATTTAATACGGATTTACTGCAAGTGTAGTTAGATTGAAATGAATAAAATATTGTTACGATAAACCTCATCTCAGAAAATACAGATAGATGTCGTGAACTCCGTATACTTACGATCTCAATATCTGATCTCACTATAGTCAGGTCGTGTGTTTGAGACAGCTCGCAAATATTAACATATATTATAAATAACATATGTACTTGCCACCGTATACTTGGAAAATGATAATTCCAAGTCTGTCAGAAATATTACATAGAGGCGGTACGGTGCTATAAATGTCTTCGGTATGGTCATATGGCGAAAGTTAGTGAGGACAGAAAGGGAAACTGCGGAGGAATGCGGCCACAGGTTTGAAAAATTAACAGAGAAGGACAGGCCGCCAAAAAGGTGTGAACTGCGACCGGAAAGGGAAGGAGAGCGGGCACTCTGCGAAAGATACAACTTGTGGAAAGTATATGCGGATGAGGGAAATTTAGTGAGAACAAATACGCGATGTTTATTAATGTATTACAACTAAACATACATGGAGATAAAGCAGGAATGAGAGAAATGGTAGAGAATGTACAAAGAAAGAAGGTCGACGTACGTGTGCGAGTGAAACACTATGTCGTACTCTGTGAGGATTGTAATACGCGATCTCCGATGAGGGGGGATAAAATACTGAATGAAAGAGGAACATGTTGGAAAAGATAATAATGAGAAGCCAATTGAGATAATGTAATACATATGGAAAGGTAACATTCTCAACATAAAATGAAAGATCGATATGTCGATGACAAAGAAGTACGTGGAGGTGAGTGAATGGGGCGTGGAACGAAAAATAGAAAGTTACCATTAGTCAATAACGTTTAGTATCGACAAGAGACACAAGCAAAGGGGAGGGCTGGAGTATGGCGCGGAAGAGTTGAACTACAGAAAAGTAGATTGGGAAAGGTATCATAAAAGACAAGAAAGATGATCTTCATTTACCACACAAAGAGGAGATAGATAGAAGAGTAGATGGCTACAGTTTGATATAGTCCAGAGGGTGGAGAAATATTGTCGAAAGAAATGGGACGGATTTCGGGTAGGACAATGCTGGTGTGATAGAAAACTCAAGTAGTTAAAGTGCAAAATACGTTATCTGAGGTGGAAGGGACAGAAAGAGCATAAACAGGAAGAACTGAGACGAAAGGGAGAAGGGATATAAGATGACGAAGAAATATAAGTATAAAAGAAAAGAACAAAGGAGAATTGGAGACGGTTTGTTGAAGAAATTATGAGGACAAATGTGTGAAAGATAACATATGTGATAGGGCGTGACAAGTTGAAGGGACGGAATGTATGGACAGACGGGATTGACGGAAGGATGGAAAGACACTGTGGAAACACTTAGGAAGGAGTAGTTAGTAGCGGAAGAGTGGGTCAAACTACAAGAAGTTGACTGTGACGACGTAACCGAGGCAGACGAATGGGTAAATGAAACAGAAGTGAAGGGAATAATTATGTGACAGAACAAAAATAAAAGTGGAGGATTTTATAGCATCACAAAGGAAATGGTGCAGCACATGAAGGGCAAGTATAAAGACTTGATAAAATTGCATAATGCTTGCAATTCCTATGGGTATTATCCGAAAACCTGGAGGTGGGGTATTGCGGTTGTTCTTGAATGGACCAGATGGAGATAAATCGCAAAGTAAATCATACAGGTCTATAAAGTTGCTGCTAGAACTCGGAAAGACAAAGTCTCCGAGATCTAGACAAAGCAGACATTAGATAACTTTAGTAAATGGCAGTATGGGTTTGTTAAAGGCGAAGGGACGGAGGATGCAATCCAAGAAGTGCATCGAAGAGTGAAAAATCGTAAAACCAAACACGCACTATTCATATCGATTGACTATAAAGGAACGTTTGAGACCGTAGGCTGGAGAGAGCTACTTTAATGTTGAAAAAGAATACAACTTGGGAGGAAGGTGATAAAACTAATAAGACCATACTTTCAAGATATTAATGTATTTTTGAAATCGAGACCTGAGAAAATGTGTAAAGGATGTCCGCAGGGCAGCATCACTGGCCCAGAATATTGGGATGTAATACTTAATGAAGTATTTCTGCAAATTGAAGAGAAAGGGGAGGAGGCGGTTGCGCATGCGGACGATATGCTGATATTTTCGCATTGTATCAGCAGTATGGAAATAGAGAAGAAAGGAACCGAGATGTTAAGAAAATATGAGAAGAACAAAATAAACGTTTTGTGATATTAAAAACGAAAAATGTAGGGATGGTGATTGGAATAGGCGCGAATAGGAATAGAAAACCAAGTATAAAATTAGATTGGCGATTGAAAATTAAAAGAGGATTAAAGTATTTAGGAATAATATTGGATGAGTGGTTGACATTTGTTGCCCACCTAGATTACATATGCGGGCAGATAAAGAAAATATATAACATAATTTATAAGTAGGAATATACAATATGTATCGAGAAATAAGACAATTACATAAAGGAGTCTTGCAACCAATCGAAGGATACTGCGGAAGTAGTTGATGGGAGAAAGTAAACCATAGCCATGTATAAAGAAAGCTTCAGAGTGTACAAAGGATTTATATGGTGCATTGGAGCGGTAGCTACAGAAGTATTTAGAGCAAAGCTTTGCAGGTGGTTCTCAGGATAATGCCAATAGATCTGGTGGTTCAGAAAATGACGCTACTGTACAACATGCGGCAGTAAGAATAGATATACAAGACATATCCCGGACAGACCAGAAATGGAGAAAGGAAATTACCTACAAAGTAATGAGTTGGTGGCAAATTCGGTGGGAAAAGGCAACTGAGGGAAGGGGACTGTACAAATTTATAAAACACGTGAATTATGGAGAACGAAATAAAAGGTGGTTCAACCCAAGTGCAGCATTTATGCAAATACTAGCGAGGCATGGGGATATCAATGTCTACGTAGCAAAAATGCATTTTAAGGAAGACAACGGAATGTTTCTATGTGAAAGCAGAGGATGTGGACCATTACACGATTGTGAGCTGAACTGGGAAGAACGTGCGTGGTGGATAAAACGAATACGAATGGATGGGAAAATAGCAAGAGATAGGGCGGAATAAATCGCAGATGAAAGAGTTTACTACACAATGGAAAAGTATGTGGGAAGAGTAATGTGTGTGAGGAAGAGTTAGATGAGTTTAGATATAAGTACAGAGAGAACAATAAATACAGACATTGAGTGGATGCAGAAAAAGACGAAAGAATGAGAGGAATATTCCCTGGAAATAGCCAAAAGGCAAAGGAACAGGTTGTTTTATTGATTTAAATACATGAAAAATGATTGTTACTTAAGGGCGGCCATTTTGTGTCTTTCTGTCAACTTCTCAAATAGTTACTTCTTGTCTATTGTGAGGTCAAACCGGTCGGAGCGAGATGCTGACCACATCTCCTCCTAGCGCCGAAGTCACGTAATTGCGGAGCTCTACCCTCCGCGAACCCCTTGGGAACCTTCGGAGCCAGTTAAGGGATACTTTTGTCTAAAAAGTGTTTCGAGGTTTTTATGAAAGGCAGAACACTTATAATGATAAAAAATAGACTTCGCCACTGCCTGTCCCAAGCCCGGGGTCTTGTTTTGCAATAGATGAGTAAGGAGTTGCACCTGTAAAAAAATCTTGGTTGATCTAGCTACGGGTGATAGCACCTTGTGAGGGTCCCTTACCAGGGTTACGGTGAAGACCTCAACGACAGTGGAGGCTGCAAAGATTATCATCAGCACGTCGGAACTGGCAGTCCTCCTACCAAGTCGGGTTGATAAATTGGGTCCACTGTCTTGTGGGTAGACAAGGGATTTTCAAAGGCTGGAGAACCTACCGTTAGATGAAAAGGGCTCTGGAGCTTACAACTCCAGTTCTATATTCGAAATCACCTGTTTTCCCAAAATCTTTAACAATTGGCATGATGGAAACTTCTTGAAATGGGAAAAGTACTTCACAGGGTAGTCGGAAACGAAAACCTCTCGCCATCAAAAATGGCGCAATGAGGCCATCGGAGCCTGGCGAGTCTCAAACATCATGTGAGGAAGGATTGGAACCTCGAAAAACATCGACAATGAAAATAAGACCTAAGCGAAAGTACTTGCTTGGAACTCTAAATATCAACACTCTTCTTCAGCCAGGAAAGTTGAAACATGTTATTGGAGTATTGGAAGAAAGAGACATATTTTGGCACTACAGGAAACTAGATTCCTCGATGAAAACTGCCGAGTCAGAAAACTTCAGAATATACAAGGTGCAAGTAAGGTTGAAAACGGACGAGTTGCAATTCTAGGGACAGCCTTAGTGGTCCAGAAAAACATAACTGATTCAATCACATGGTTCCGCTCACCATCCGAAAGAATCTCATTCCTCTCATTTCGTGCAGGGAACAAGGCATAAACCAATTGGCCAATTATTTTAATACTCTTCGGAATTGCGAAGAACCAGCTGAAAGATTAATCTTCGAAAAACCACTGACAGTTCAGTGTCAAAACCATGGAAGTCAAAGAGATTATCGAAGTGTTGAAAATCAGAGCTCCTGGGGAGGTTATGATAGAGGCTGAGATGTGGAAAATTGGAGGTGATAAAACAGTACACGGCCTACATCGCCTGATCTGCAATGTCAGGGAGAAAGAAGAAATTCCGGAAGATCGGAAATGCGCGCTTATACATCCACTTTATAAGAAAGAAAATAGCACAGATCCAAATAACTACAAAGAGATTTCACAGTTGCCCAGTGCTTAGAAAGTACTTTCGAAGGCCTTACGAAACATACTAGAAAAACAGGCAGATCATCAAATAGGGGAATACAGAGGATTTTGGAAGGGAAGATTATGTGCAGAACAAATCTTTTAATTTAAAGAGTATCTGGAGAATAAGAGCTATAAGAAGCCAAAAATCAGTAGTCGTGTTTGTCAAGTTTAAGAAAGCATATGGCTCGATCGACTGACAAACTGTTCAACATTTTGGAAGAATTTGGAATTGATGAAAAAACGAGGGCAATAGTTTCAGAAACACTGACAAAAACTGTATCGAGAGTTAAATTTAATGGAGAAATTCACCAATTCTATTTAACATGGTCTTAAGGGAAAAAAGTATGCACATGTGAAGAAAAGCCGAAAAAGAAGGAATCTGTTTATGCCCGAAGAGGTGCGGCATGAATGTAGATCTCCTGGCATTGATAGGAGAAAACCGAGAATATACCCGGACAAAGCTTGAAAACCTAAATGAAATCTCGAAAAAAGCTGGAGATCCTACTAGAAAATAGAATACATGGAGCTCAAACAGGTGGAGAAAACATTTATTTACTTGATTAGCAAAAATCAAGAGAACAAACAAATTTAAGTACTTTGAAGAATAGATTCAACCGAATGGTCTGGATTAAGAAGCCAACAAAGGACGACCCAAAAAGATGGATCTAGCATATCGACTGATACAGAATACATATAAGAGACCTCTCTCCTACAAAGCCAAAATCCGAAACCACACCAAGGTTGTCAAGCCAGAAGCACTATATAGTTGAGAAATCTTGACAATAAACAAGGGAGAAATGGAAAACCTAGAGAAAAGAGGAAGAAAAATACTGAAATAGATCCTTCGACCTGAAAGACAAGAAGATGGAAACTAAGAAGAAAGGAAGATCTATACAAACATGCAGAGAACATAACGGATACGATGTCCAAAAGAAGATTGAAATTTTACAGGCGTCTCTTCAGTATGAAAGACTGCAGACTAACAAAGAGAATTTTCAACCATATCAACAAAATAAAGGCAACCACAAAATGGGTTGAAGAAATTAAAAAAGACATGGAAGAAATTGGGGTCACACTAGAAGAGATTACACAAAAAGAAGTGTTTCGAAAGAAGATTGATGAATTTAAAGTGTTCTGAGAGAAAGAAATTCAACTGACAAAGAGCTCTTGGCTAGAAGAAAGGAGACTGATTTTAAGTGAAAGAATGAAGAAATTCTGGAGGGAAAAGATAATATCCAGAAAACCAATTATTCCCCGTGGTCCAAAGTATGACAAATTCGAAGATAAAAAATAGATTTTAAAGAAATAATGCCCATTATTTATTACCAATCGTCAAAAACTTTAGAAATAGATTTAAAATTTAAAAAGCGAAAGAAAAACATGACAGGGCTATTAACATGAAGGTCTAATAAATATATTAATGCATTTATAATTAACATTTAGTGCTCTGCTCATGAAATTGCATTTAAACAAATTTCCCTCTGAAGTAGAGTACTGAATAAGAATTATATATTGTAAGATTTGATTTATTTACAATAAATAATCAAAGTTAGAGTATTTTTAGTACAAAATGTATTTCAAACAAACGGTGGCCGCAACCACAGGCGGCAAACGCCAAAGGAATAGGATAAAAGCTTTTTGACAGTTTGGAATAGAATTACTCATTCAAATAAACAATCTAAGTAAGAACTGAAGAAACAGATTTTATCTTACGGAAAATAACACGTAGTTCGTAAGAAGGGAACAACTGAATTCGCGTGTCTTTAGAAGGACGAGAAGGTCGCACCAGGGCGCGGCGAGGCATGCTCTAACCCAAAAGCACAATACGTTTTATTGTTTTAAAGGAAGACAACGATCGTGGGAGTCTCTAGGGTGTGTGCCGCGACCAGTGTTTAGGATGCATAGCACCTATGTTAAAAGGATGGATATTTTTAAGGGCGGGAAACGTAAACAAATATTACGTCTTTGAGGGCGAATGCCGCCTAGTGAAAATCGCCGCAAAGATGACGGTTGTAAAAAGTTCGTTGAGAACCAGAAGCGTCGAAAACGCCGTTCATGGATTGGCCCGACGCGTCCAGAAACAAGTCAAATCTAGCCACTGATTAGAAACGTCGCGAAGTGGGGATTTCGATTCCATTGGGAGAATCAGCCACATGACTGTTCAAAATTTTAGATCGTGGGTGGAAATGGTAAACGACGTAGTAGCAGAAGATCCATTTAAGCGACTGCAACATCAAAATAAAGCTCAATCAACTCACTCACATTTTGGAAATTTCGGTCAGATTATTTTAGAGCGTTTCAGTTCACATCTCACATTTTTCGTTCGAGCTCAGAGCCATCTTACATCGTACTTCGAGAAACTTCTCATATTTTCGTTCGAGCTCATATTCAGACAGTTCAGATTTTAGAAAGTTTTTCGTTCGAGATCCAGCTCACATCTCAGAATATTTTCCGGTCGAGACTCACGTTCGGATCATAGAGCATTTTTGTTAGTGCTTTTAAATTATAAGCACTTTACTATTGTTCGCTAAGATGTTCCAACGTTAAAAAATTAAGTTGTTGAACATTCCGCCGAGTTGATCTCTTCATTCGGTCCGAAAACGCCGCGGTTGTTCGGTCGTGTTTTTGCACGGGGCCGTCCGGGAGCTTAATGGAATTCTTGTTCGCGGAACGAGCCGGTGGTTTTCCGAGAATGATGACGTCACCTGCTGGAGCGACTACACATGCCATTGATGACCTGCTGAAATGCCGTCTAGAAGTCTGTCCATTTTTCTAGATGCCGTCTAGAAGTCTGTCCATTCCTCATCTGAGGCGACTCCCTTAGGAAGTACTTTATTTGGGTAGTATTTTCCATTTCTGGTTCACAAACATGGTTCACAAACTCAGATGAGGAGTTTAGCCTCTACGAGGCCACCTCAGAGGTCTTTGGGTTTCACAAGTTGAATGAGAATGGTAGACGGGCACGGGTAGCGAGCGGGATGGCGCAGTCGGTAGGCGCATGAGCGCGCAAAGCTCAAGGTCCCGGGTTCGATCCCCGGTCTCGTCTCCCATTTTCATTCGACGTAACATGTTTAATCTTCACTTGTTAATTCGTATGTTTGGGCCAAATCTTGCAACTGAATTTTAAACTACTTCCCTCAACCTATTGAACTGAAATTTGGTACACATATATCAACCCTCTAACAATGTAATATTATGCCTATTTCAAATAAAAACTTTGAAACGTTTTTTAATAACAATTTCATTCCGAGATAACTCGCGGCGAATTATTTCCACGAAGCTTCCACTGAAATACAATCTCATACAATTAAGTATAACGCATTGTATACCCTCGGCTTTTCGTTTTAACTTCTTATCATAACGATGGTTTCTCAAAAGATGTTAATGCTATCGGAAGGTCTATCCCACGGAACTTGTTGCGAGAATCGTAAATAAAATACATAATTCAGCAAGTACTTACCAATTCCGTCACTGTCCAATGATATTAATTGGTATCAACTTTTATGAACATTTCGCGCGAGAAACTTTTTAAAAACAAATAATTCAACATAAAACATTAATCATTTTCAGCGATAAAGAAAGTACGTATGTTTATTTTTATTAGAATCCACTAATGTGAAAAATGTATGGAGATATTAGCATTACTTTTTAAAAAACCTTAACTTATTTTATTCGTTTTAGTACATTAAATAAAAGCTTGTCGCTTTTAGAAAGGTATTTTATTTATTATTTTTAGCATACGATATTGCGACCTGTTGATATCTATCTTTTAAATAAGAAGTTAGCCATTCATGCGCAAGCCCACGAATGCCAAAAGATTGCGATGAATTTGAAAGAAGAATTTCATGATCGATGACATCGAATACTTTGGATAAACCAAGAAAAACACCCTGAAGATTTTCTCCTTGGTCAAGAGATGAGGTAACATCGTTTAAGGAAGAAAATATGGGGCTGGTAGCGGAAAAGGAAAACCATGTTGATCGTCAGAGAGAACGTTATAAAAAAACCTATCATAGACATCAAAATCTAAAAAGACGCTTATAGAACAATTTTTGAAGGATTTTTGAGAAAGTGGGTAGTAGAGAAATTGGTCGATAATTACCAACATTTAGGTTGTTTCCTTTTTTTGTGTAAAGGTTTACTTTAGCTCTCTTAAATATATTAGGAAACACCCCGTTTGATAAAGAACTATTAAAAAGTGGATTTAATATAACGAGTGAGATGAAATTTAACAATAAATTCGGGTATGTCATCTATGCCTGTTGAAAATTTGTTTGTAATGAACTGATGATTCTCAAGATTTCATTGGCGTTAGTTTCAGAAGTGAACACAGAATTGGGCACGAGGGTGGATATATTTGGAGGATATTGCTTTTTAGATATTGAATTCGTTATTTTACCTACTTCTAAGGAATAAGAATTAAACAAATATGCAATGTCCTGTGGATTTGATACAATACTTCCAACGTTTAGAAGGGAAATGTTTTCTTCGCGATTTTCAGGAGACGTGTAATTTTTAATAATATTCCACATGGTTTAGGTTCGGTAGTTCGATTTTAGTATTTGCCTGTCATTTTCCATACCTTTAGCTGCATTGACTTCTTTTCGGAGAATAGTATTATATTTACGAAAATAATCAAGAAATTCGTGTGAATGGTTATATAGTTTTGAAAGATGTCAAACATGTCAATGCGCAAAGATTTAAACATGTCAATGCGCAAAGATTTAAACATGTCAATGCGCAAAGATTTAAACATGTCAATGCGCAAAAAGCTCTATCTAACCTCTCGTCTTTGGTATCATTCAAATCGTCTCATTGTTAATACTGATAAAACAGTATCCATGTCATTTCGCAATAGTGTAACAAAATCACTTCCTCCTACATCCCTTTCAATAAACGGAAACCAAATAAAATCAGTGAAGATAACAAAATTTTTAGGGTTTCATATTCAGGACAACCTCAAATGGAATTGCCA
This sequence comes from Laupala kohalensis, assembly GCA_002313205.1. Classification (NCBI taxonomy): domain Eukaryota; kingdom Metazoa; phylum Arthropoda; class Insecta; order Orthoptera; family Trigonidiidae; genus Laupala; species Laupala kohalensis. Next base: position 58,557 of record NNCF01136098.1, on the reverse strand, counting down.
TATTGATAATTTGAATTCCAAACTAAGCAAAATATGCTATGCAATCCGAATTTTAACCAACATTTGTTAGTCAACACGTTTCTCACAGCGTGTATTTTGCAAATGGATATTCTCATTTACGGTACGGCATTATCTTCTGGGGCCAATCCTCTCAGAGCATCCAAACTTTTAGAATTCAAAAGAGAATAGTTCGGATTATATGTAAATCTCACCCCCGAAATTCACATAAACCTTTATTTAGAAAATTAAATATTCTCCCTCTCCCTTGCATATACATTTACGAAGTAGTCGTGTTTGTTAAGACAGAACTATTAAAATCCCACCCCTGCTTTAGAACAAATAGTCTAGTTCACGAACACAACACTCGTAATAAGGCTAATATTCATCGTCTTGGTGTGTCAACAACTCTTTGCCAAAGGGGCCCTCATCATTCAGGAATAATTTTGTATAATTCCCTTCCCAAAAATAT